>MJUU01021496.1:31274-49241 GCA_002080025.1 Modiolus philippinarum
AGGGCAATCATTTTCACCAATTGAATTTCAAAAATATTTGATTCCAATTTTGGTAAATTTCCTAAAAGTGTCAAAGACCACATATTTTTTTGGAATTCTACCTAGCAACTAAATTGTTAGGATTTGTTTTCATTAGGGCAATCATTTTCACCAATTGAATTTCAAAAATATTTGATTCCAATTTTGGTAAATTTCCTGAAAGTGTCAAAGACCACATATTTTTTGGAATTCTACTTTGTTAAAAAATTTGATAGAATTAGAAGAAACATTTCACAAACTTGATTTCCAAAATATATAATTCCAAGTTTGGTAAAATTCCTGAAAGTCTCAAAGACTACTTATTTTTTGGAATTCTGCCTAACAACCATATATTCTTTAATTCCTTATGATTAAAAATAGTGACTGTCAATAGTTTAATTTCAAAAATGTTAAGAAAAATTATTCCCAGTGTCTATAGCTGTTTTCTGTATCAAACAGGGGGTGTCGTTTCCGACAGTCCTTACTCTAGTTTTATTAGAACCGACAAATGCGAATTTTTATAAAGTCATTATCATTGTTATAAAATGAATACCATTTATTATAATAATGACTTTCAATAGACCTTATTCATAATATATTGAGGTTTGAGATAAGATCTCTTAGAAGAGTTCATACAGTTATCCAAAAATTAACCATACAGCGTATACAATTGATCAAATAGGCTTGGGTAGGTGCTGTTGCAGTTAATGTCATTACAAAATAGGTCTTTCCCATAAACTAACTTAGCAATGGTGGCATGCGATAAACTTCTTATGCGTTTCGCTAATACACATATGTTACTGACATCAAGTAGAATATTAACTAATATGTTTTAACACGCTAACCTATTATATGAATTAAAATGATATTTTGTTTCATGTTTAATAAATTTTCCAAATTCAACAGCAACATCTGTTACTTAAAGTTCAAAGGAAGTGACAAAACATGTAGATGTAGTTATAAGTAACGTGTCATTACACTTGTTTTAAACAACAAATCAATCTGTTTATACTATTTAGAAACTAATCAAGAAATCTTTTTGAATTGTAAAATAGCTGGCCCATTTACGAGTTAGATATACATGTTTCAAAATTTTCCCCTGTGTATAAATAATGCTTTAAAAGGGGTACTAATGTGCCTAGTCATGGCATACGGTCAAATAACGTAATTTTTCTTGAAGCTTGTCAATCAACCCAATATGCATTAGTGAACAAAGTTTCATCACAATACTTTGCATAGCTAGCGATGCATGCATTCAAATGTGAACACAACTTGGTACTCGAATAGATAGCCTAAACTTCTTTGTAAGCTACAATGTTAGAAAGAAGAACTTTGAGAATTAAAACGGATGTAATGCCTTTAGATAACAACATAAAGACGAACAACTCATCAAATATGGAAACAAAAATCTAGTTGTTTTATAATGCATTATTATCCTTTCGGTCTTAAGTTGATAAATATACGGTAACAGTTGATTTTTCCCCATGATAAATTGATGGAAAATCAAAATGTTCAGTTCACCACTTACGTCATTTATAGATCAAAGCTATCCTGTTTCTTATTTTTTTTTTAAAAAAAAAAAACTTGCTTTGCAGGATCACTATGAATTTTGGCTAAGGAAATTTTATCACACAGATAGTAATGGATCATTTTGCTCCTTTTTAGTTACAAGCATCTAAATGAAACAAGAAATCGTACATATCTAGATTTTACATTGGAAAGAACACACGTGTTAGTTAGCACTATGAAATTTTAGACCCAAGTACCTTTAAAGTATGAGATTTTCCATCAGCAATGATTTTTTTTCAAATTATTTTCCTTTAATGAGGACAATTTTCAAGAGTACATTATATGATGCAAACTATAAAATTATTGTTTTAAAGATGCATCAAAGCTTTTCAGATCAAGATTTTTTTGCAAATTTATGCAACAAACCTGTATGATAGTACTCTTAGAAACCCCAAACTATATTATAACTTTGATATTCACTACTGCATAAAATAAGAAATGGAAAATGAGGAAACTGAGTTATATTTTGGGTGTGATTGTGGACTATGAAAAAAAACCGTGATTATTCAATTTTTATTTTTGATTGCCGTAAATTTTTTGACATAAACAACTGCATTATTTGTAGAGCGCATGAAGTTTATCCCTATTCATACATTTCATGTCGTACATGCTACCTTCATAAGTCCTACTTCATTATGCAGTAATATAACTGTTAAACAAATGACATTCCTCATAAAAAACACTGCCATCACCTGCCGATTATCCTGAACAAAGTATACAATCCAAATTTTAACAATTTAAAAGTTTAAACTATGTTTTCGTTTCGCAGGTGATTTGTCAATATGATTATCTCTCTTCGTCAATATTGAAAGATACGATGACAACAGTTAAAAGATATATCTTTAGGAATGTAACATTATCACATGTCCTTCCTCTCTTTTAAAATTCATTAAACATATAACTTTGGTTGATTCCTATTGTAAAAATTATTCAGAAGGTTACCATATGTACCGACTGAATAAAGCAATCTTTAAAAATCTGGAAAAGAGTCTGCTCCAAAAGGTGTTTTACGCAAATTAATGACGTCATAAAATATAAATTTCAATGACAGTATCCTAAA
Source organism: Modiolus philippinarum (assembly GCA_002080025.1). Classification (NCBI taxonomy): domain Eukaryota; kingdom Metazoa; phylum Mollusca; class Bivalvia; order Mytilida; family Modiolidae; genus Modiolus; species Modiolus philippinarum. The sequence goes on from MJUU01021496.1 coordinate 33,922, forward strand.
TCGTCATTTTTTGGTTGGAAGCAATTTCTTATTCCAATTAAATGTAAATATTCATATCACATGACAAGAGTGACAGTCCCTATAAAAAGGCATCCATTTTTGTAAGTAGTCAGACCTTTAATTTCGCGATTTTCCATGTTTAAGGTAGATCGAAGTCGAATGAAATCTCAGATAGATTTTTCTTATTTTAAAATATTTGTAATTTTATAGGCACAGTTCCTAAAAGTAGAAAAAAAATAATTCCAATATCATGTTTTTCTGTTGTCAGGCTTAAAAACCAGGCCAAAATTTGCAACCGTTATCTAGAATCACAAATCATCTACTTTGACAACATGGTTATTGATTAGTTTCATGTAGCTTCTGATATGTATACGTCCTTCACTACCCAGTTAGGTCTCGCAGAGAAGAAGAACTGAAAGATATTTCTTCTTGTTTTCCAATATTTTATATAGATAGATATTTAAGTCTTAAGCTGACCTTAAATCAAGTGCATTCCTTATCCAATTCGTTATGTATAATATGCGCAATCGAAAAATCCCTGTATAATGATCTATCTTTAATGCAGTTTTCAACCTTTGAAGATCTTTTAAAAGGGGAAGCAAAATCACGAAAGTCTCTATCAGTTTATTAAAACTTACGAACTCTTGAGAATTAGATGTCTCTCATAGGTTAATAAATGTGGGTAATAGAAAAATATTGAACAGAATTAATAAGAGCCAAAGTCCATAAGGCAAAAAGACAAAGCAGGTGGAATTTTACAGGAAATACAGACCGCAATGGTCCTGACTTGGTACAGACATTTCAAAAGAATTCATGAGTTAAACTGGTTTTATGGAACACCAAACCTTCCCTTCTATTGCGGTAGTGTACGGAAGCAACTCAACATCAATGGCTTTTAAAATATCGTAGACAGCAAAAAGAAATGATCATCCCAGTATTAAATTTAAAAAATCTTGAATCACAGTTGGACCTAAGCATCAAATTTTTCAACAAGGGACTGATACCTATTAAAGATTTTTTTGATTATCGTATGAGACGGATATTTAAGCATTGATTCATATTAAGGCGGTCACGAACATGACTATATACATGTATGTCTAATGAAAATGTCTGTATAATTTATGCTAGCTCTCGCATAACGAATCAATTGTGAAACAAAAACTCCGTGACATATGAGCAGATACTTCTTGTTACTATTTTTAGAAATATATATATATATATATATATATATATATATATCTACGCTGTTAGTGCTATACTATTTCTTCTCATAAAATCATTTTTTCTATAAGATAACCTTAAATAAAATATCATTTTAAGGAGGAAGACCTACTTTAAGAAACATAAATCTTAAAAATCCTTTGCACGTTTGTTTCAATCATTCTTATAGTTATATTCTAAGCATATAAAAAAAAGATTTTAAATTATTTTGACATCAATGCTTAAAAACCATTGATGAAACTGACTATTTCAAACGCCTTACTTATCTAAAGAGTTATCTCCAACCAAAGTGTACTACCTTAAGGTAGTAGCCCTAGGTTAAGGGAGATAACTCTTTAAATCAGTAAGGCGTTTGAAACAGTCAGTTTCAGCGATGAATTTTACGCATTAATGTGAAAAAGAATTAAAATCATCTATGTCACATAGATGCTAAGAATATTTTTATAAAAAGAATCTAAAAGAACATACAAGTGATTCCTAAGAGTTATGTCCCTTTACCTGGATCTACTTCCTTAATTGCAAATTTATAAGTATATTTATTCTGAATTACTTCTTACACTTCATTGGGACTATATTCTTTTAAATAAGAACTTTATTCACAAATGTGTCCATGTAGCTTATTTCATGATACTTCACAAAGGGAACACCTGACCAAAGATAAAAGTTTCAAACTCAGCATAAGACGTTTTGTAAGAGTAACCTTTCGTGTATTATAACAAACTATAATATGAACGTAAAACTCATAAATTGTCTTTCAAATGTGCTACAGAAAAAGACATTTGATAATTCGACTTTGTACTTTTTAATTATAATTAATATCCCTTTTCACTTAAAATCGTTTTAATGTGATTTATCAAAATCATTTGACACTGATACCGTAAAGAGCCCTATGTATACAGAAAATTTTGTAAATTTGTCTACTCAGACGTTTTTAATCAGAAAATATACTGTGGAAAATCATATTCAAATTTAATGACATTAACGTTAATTTGATAAGTCCCCTACCGGCGATAACCGAAGGAGACTGGGTTTGCACCCCGTCCCTCTGTCTGTCCTTCCGTCAATCCTACACCAGTTTTCCACATAATTTTTTTCCAAAACTTTGAAGATATTGATCTGATATTTTGTATGTGAGTCTACCTTAATGAGATACAGATCAAGTTTAATTATTTCTGATTTTCCGAAAATTGACATCAATCAACACTTGAAACATTATATATATAACAAAAAATATAGAGATGTTCTGTTTTAATATTTAAGAGACAACCATACTGTATTTTAGGATCTGAGGGAGGTAATAGTAGATTTTACTGTTGCAAACGGAGTTTTCTATCGACGCGTTAGCGGAGCCGGAAAACGGTGGTTTGCGAAAGTAAATTCTTAGATTTATCCATGAAGATCTTAAAATACAGTATGGTTATCTCTATTCTAATGCAAATCCACAAAAAAGAACGTTTTAACTCTATTTTAAGATTAAAGGAAGTTTGGTATGCGCCTGCGTCATTACGTTGCTATTGGTTTCGACGGTAAATCGTGGATTTTACCCCCTGAAAATTTTGACGCCATCCAATCAAAATTAGCGTTACAATCGTAAGTGCATTAGAATTAACAGTCAGCTGAAAAGACGGAATAAGAATAAGAATAGAAAAAGGATGACAGAAAATATTTACATTTATGGTCCTCCAAACGTTTTTGATTTATTCTGAGCTGAAGAGATACAAGATGTCGAAATGGCCTACTGCAGAAACTAAATTTAAAATAAGTTCGATATATAGTAGCCCTGAACCTCTGTGCCGAAGTAAAAACCGATATTATTTGCAAACTTGCAATATCTTTATTTTCGAATTTTTGTGAAAACTTAAGGAATGTCTCCTTCGTGCAATACTCTACTGTAGCTTATTGTGGCTTCCAATTAAAATTCTTTTTTTTATTTTTTTTCAGTCTTTTTTCGGTTTTTACAACAATAAAATATGACCCTCTGTTTTGGCTGGAAAACCGATGTTTTTTTAAACAAATTGATGTAACGCTATTATTGTAATTGGGACAAAGTGATGTATATTTCCTTCACCAACAATATTTGCAAAACAATCCAAAAGTCTACGATAACTAATCCTTTTAATTATACAATTATGTAAACACGTGGCACTTTTGCTGTAATTGACAATAAGTCAATATTTTCTATATTTGGCATGTAGGTTCAACAAGGTAAATTGAGTTTGCATTGTGTATTAACCGTGTAATATTTCTCAAAGATCAATAGATAATAAGTCATTACCTGTGTTTTATCTATCACAACACATGGAGGCGTTGGTTTATCTCTCTGATACCCGGGATCATAAAATTTATTTTGGACATTGAAATATCTGGTCGTTTAATTTTGGAAATTTTGTTCTTTATTTCAACTTTTTTGGTAAGTATCAAGGGATTTTTTGCAACCGTAAGAAAAAAATGTATTTAATACAAATCTGTAGGATAAACTGAGAGAAATGCTTTATAATTAACGGAAATGTTATGAATAAATGCATAAATGAGAAGCAGTCATAAATAGAATTTCATTCAGACAAAATATCTTTAAAATACAAAATTCTATGGTTGATTTTTCTCTCATTCTTGTATACTGCAGCTATTTAAGAATCGAATTATTAAACATGTTTTTTTTTAATCATACTAGATTTTCAGATAAATATGACAAGGATGTATTAAATTCATAACAGGGACATATTTAATTACATTTTTTTAATCTTAATTTCTATTTCTTTAAATGCTGTTCTATATTAAGGGGTTTCAGTTTAACACATACTACAACTTATCAACATCTTAAGTATTAAATTTGATTTTCACAATATTTTTCAAACTTTGCATTGTCACGTATCTGGATTAAAGTTCGTGTATTTATTAACTACCATTTCATTGATTTTGTTACCATTTTATTGCTCACTGGTAAGAGAAAATTTGAATTCACTAAAAATATTCAAAAATTGCAAACCAGCTTTGCAGTGAAAAAAACAATCAGAATAATTTACAAATGAAATAAGGGGTTAAATCCTTATTGGTGTCATATTTTTGCCATTTGAAAACATAGAAACTGCTTGCCCTCATTGAAAAATCTCTCAGAGGTAAAACACCGCGAAAACTAAGTGTAAAAACAGAGTGTAACATTTTATGGAGATCACGTGACAAACGTGTACTTCATTACCAGTAAGGGTGGCGTTAGTCATGCAGTGTCCTTCATTGCTACGCTTTGCATTTAGCAAGACAGCTATAACATATATAACTGGATTTCGTTTATCATTTTCCATAATAATTCCTTTTTTTCCTTGCAAATGTACAAAGGAATGCTATAATATACCAATTATGCCATATTTCACATCTTCGCGTCTAAAATCTAGTGTCAATTATATCTATACTGAATGGTAATACAGCTATGGTATACTTTATGGTCCCAAGTCAGGAATATGCTGGTCATTGGCTTGTCCTTGTCTTCTTATAAAATTTTATTTTCTTGATATTTGGGTTATTGGATTTGGTTTGTTTCCATTGATTTATTCACCTTTTTACCTTTTTGGGGCTCTTTAGGGCTTGCTATATGGTGTGAGGTTCCTCACTTTGTTGAAGACCGTACAGTGACCCCTAGATGCTTTGTTTTGGGTCGTTTTAACCTGGATATGGGATGTTGTCTCTTTGACATTTACCCCATTTCCTTTTTGAGGAAATACATATTATTCAATAGCTTAAGCTCAACCCTAACAACGCCAACATTCAGCTATTTAAGGTTATCTTTAACTAATTAAAAATTCTGAATGCCGTTCCATTAAGCTATTGCAGTACACACAATGCTCGTTTGTAACATCGGTGTTTTTTACTTTGCTCAGATATAGTCCACATAAAAGTTAAGAGCATCATTAAAAGTGACTATTCTGTTCAAAAATACATCTTATATGTCTGAAAATTCCATAGTCAAACACAAATCTTTACTTATTAGTTTTAAGTAACAAATGTTGTAATGCCCAATTTTGTTCTAGCAATGAGGGAAAGTGAAAGTCCAATAAAAATCTAATTTTACGAGGTGTCTCTTAAATATCATTGCATAGTTATACTTATATAATTTTTAGAAGGTATTAAATGAAAAAGGTCTACAATGGTTTTGATTTTATCTTATATAACATATATTTTATAACATCATCGATTTGTATGAGACAAGTTTTAAGTGATAAAGGGGTCAGAACGTCAATATATCCAAGTCAGATATTTAATGGAAATAGTATGAATATATGTACATGTATTTGTATTTGTTGTCAAACTAATATTTGTACTGAATATCATTTTTACCCATGCAAAGAAAGTGTGTGTACAGTTTTAACACTATCATTACTTTTTATGATTTTTAACAGTTTCATATTTCTGTTACAAACTTCGTTTAAAGTTCGGATAAGTTATGATTTCGCAGTGTTTCAGATTTTTCGTAAGGTCGCAATAGAGCAATACAGACACCACCGAAAAAAAATTCATAAAAACCCAGGCAGAGTCTACATTTATAAATTTACAATAAAATATAACAACAATGAATGCAAATAATTAATGGACTTTTTAAACATTGAATATCCCCATTTGAATCCAATGTCCACAATATATATACAAATGATAGAATTTTAAAACACAACTTCTGACATTATCAGTCATTGTTTCTAGCATAAATTCCTTTTTTGGAATTTTAAAATATCCTTTTTTATTAAAAATAACGACAACAAATTAAAATTAAATAGAAATAAAAACTGATCAATCTAAAAAAAGTCCAAAAATAACGGAAAGTACAATCTTAATTTGTGCATTTTATTGCAGGATTATTAAATATCATATTACTAGAGAAACTATATAAAGCATTTGTTAGAAAAAATGTTAGAGTTTTTGTTAATATGAAGGTAGTAGTCCGAGGATTTTATATTTTCTAAGAATGTCGGCATGTTATGCTATTTTCAACTTCAATCGATTGGACTGCTCAAATCATATAAACAATCAATTTGGACCACATTTCTTTTACTATATATTTCTTTTAATTGCAAAATTATTAATTTCCCTAACTTGGACAGAAATTTTCCAACTTCCCCCTGATTATGGATTGTATATTTCACAATTGATTCATTCTGCAAGAACAAGCATCAACTGTGCAGACTATCTCAGTGACCTCCTTAGCTTAAACAATTCATACCATCGTCAAAAAAGTTTTTTTTAATAGATATCAGTCCCTAGAAGAAAACAAAGTCTCGGCCGGGATAAATTTCAGGATTCATTTATACTTTACACTTGCATGAATATGTCTTTTCACTGTCTACGACCTTTCAATAGCAATTGCTGTACAGTTGTTACCAGACACAACTAGTAGGGGAGATTTTACCCACCATTTCTTTTGAAATCCCTGTACCGAGCAAGAACCGTTATGGTTGACTTAATTGTCTGGAAGTTTTATATCTGCTTTGTCATTTTGCTCTTTGGATTTCGGGCTCTGACAGTTCTGTTCTGTAAATATTGTTATTATCGTCATTGACAATTTTGCAGACAAGTATTTACTTATTCCTATCGATTTAGTTGACACACACTGTATATAAGAGAAAANNNAAAAAAATGACACAAAAAGAGCAGAATAAACTAAATAAATAAAAGTAGACTGTGGATAAGGTAAAACGAATGAATAAGCATCCTCTGTCACTGACCGGAAATGTCCAATCTGTATTGTTATACTTTAAAAGATTTTCCTTAACAAACATAAATTAGTTTATTCAATCTATCAAATGTTAGATTTTTATAAAAGCTGCCAGGAAAGCAGTCCCAAAAATTATCATTAGGCTGAGCGGGTGATAATTTTTACACCGTTACCCTCTGTTCATGGTCCTAGGATTTTCAATAATTATTGAAATTAAAAAACATTCAGTATAATAAAATTAATAATATATAGATGAGAGGGTGATAGAGCAGATTGTTACCCCGAGAAAACATTGTCAACCGATGCGATATTGCGTTCCGAATCAGGTGCTCCGAAAGATCGAGCATTTTCTGTTATCTATTGTGGAATCCTATTTTATAAACAAACGTGATAATTGTCTAGGCATTTAATAGATTATTTGCTTATTTCTGATTTAAATCACATATTATGGAGTTTATGAGAATAAAAAGGATATGAAGAAACACCTACAATGGCTGAAAAACACATTCATATGCCACGTAGTACCAAGGAACTGCACAAGAAACAAAAACGAATAAAAGACAAAAGACAAACATAAACAACGATAGGAACTCTGGTAAGCCGGACTATGTATCGGCACTAGCAAAAGCCAGCGGCACCGGTTGGGTTAAACACTTTTTTATTTTTTTTCTAAATTATTTTGTTTATGTGAGATGCGTTGTATGTTTATTTTTGATTACATATATCGTGTACCTGGTAATGTAAACAGTGAGTAGTAGCACAAAATTCCTAAGCTTTTCATTTTCAAGACATAGGCAAAATGTTACTGCCATCCATACCAGGCAAAGCAAATTCCAACTTAAGTAGATTATAGTTTAAAATAAAAGTATCTGTCTACAGGAAAAAATAACACATGCTTGAAAACATCTTTCACGTTAAAACGTATTATTGTCAAGTTTCACGCTAAATATGAAATAATCCGAATCTCGATAAAACAAGTCCACCTTGACGAAAAATTTCAATCTATTAATAAAAGTTATAATTAAAACATCAAATCACGGAGAAATCGGAAGCTCTCAAGACTCAAATTTCCTAAATTATCAGATTATATCTATCGAATGTGAAATAATTCCGCGGAAAGCGTAAAAAAACGTAAACAAAAAAAATCTGAACGGTCCAATAAAATCGTCAATTTTCTTTCGCATTGCAAAAACAGAATTCTGTTCGCTTTTGAACCCCCCCTTTTTTTGATAGAAGGTATGTGAATTATACTTTTAAAAAAATGTTTAATAAGAAAAAAAAACAAAAAACAAAACTACAGATCAAAGCATATCATTGTATCAAACCACTTAATTTATTGAAGAAAAAAAAACCCTAAAAAAAATTAAAATATCATAACATTTTCTCCTGTTATGATGTGTTATATTTGTGCATTTCCATTTAACCTTTTTTCAGTCTTAACCTTATTTCGTGCATTCTACTGCCGTTGTTTGTAGAGCACAATTTACCTATTTGACTCATGTTTTCCTTTAGGCAAAAGGTAGGTCTTTGAGTAAATAACACAAAAAAACTTGAACCTTGATAGTTCTGCTATAATTTCGTTGAAAAACATATGGTCATAAACTTTGAAAGGTATAAGAAAATTAGTGATGTGCAATATTTCTTGGATTTTTCATAAATTTAAGGTTGTACCTACTGCTCTGTAAGTTGACAATTACTGTAGTCCTTGTTTTCCCTACATTTTAGTTGCATAATAACGTTTTTTTAGATTAATGGCTCTATATCTAAAACATTTTTTTCAAAAAATTTAAGAAAGTAATGTTTTCTTAAATTACGGTTTATAATTTAAAAATAAAGATGGATACTTTTTTAAAAATAAGCATAAGAGTTGTTCAAAAATATGGACACTAAATAAGTTCAGAATCTTTCAAATCATTTACATATATGTTCTTCTTTTTAAATAACATGCCTTTTACAGTATCTCAGTTTCATATCTTAATATATGTTTTTAAACACATTTTATTTCACTTTTTAAACAGAGCATAACATTACACTGAATATTATATCTATTACCACATTTTTAATTCAGCGAACAATAGAAATTGAAATACAAAAATATTATTTATTGAAAAAGTAAGTAAAGAAAGTAAACTTTTCAGAAAAAGTAAGTCGTCATTTATAATTCTAATACTTGTACCTTATATTGTGTTTTTCTTATTATCTATTTTTCCCACTTTTCTATATTAAAGATCTAATTGCAATACACATGTACTTACTTAAGTGTTGATGACACGAAACTGAAAGAAAAGAATACAATAAATATGTATCACTTTTCCCTGTGTTGAGGTATGACGGGTTTTGAAAGTCACTTGAGACTTGAATAATTTTCATTACGTGTCATAAATTGTCATGTGAGATCTCATAATTACTTCACATAAAAAGATGAAAAAGATAAATACTTAATACATTTCCGGGAAAATAAAAATTGTCGAACATTTTTAAATTTATACCCAGACAGGAAGACAAGAACCTTCCTTGTACATAATTTTACGCCTCAATCTTGTATTGTAGTCTCCAATACGAAAATGTTTGGTCGTAGTGGTGGTGGAGAATCTAGATCAACCAGAACGTACACAGAAACGACAGGTTCTGGTGCTAATGCAGTAACAAAGACAGTCGTGGAAGAGACAATTATCCGGGCAGACGGAAGTAAGACGACAAATCGTAAGGAGACAATAACACATGGTAGCAGCAACACATCCTCCGGGGCTTTGACAAGTTCAAGCTTTCCGTCTGACGATTCTAAAAAGAAGGAAAAGGGCGGTGTGTTAGGGGTATGTATACGATTAAGAAATTGCTTACGCATATTTCAAGATTGAATATACACTTTATGGTATCTGCTTCAGGAGTGAATATACCTTTGGTAATTTTTTTCGATATTTATACTTTCAATTTATTGCCTTTCAAAAGTGTAAACCATTCTTTGAAGCAGCAACTCATGAAATCTGCCAAATTCTTCCGTAAATCTTTTTGCTTTGTTATAACAAAATGGCGAGTTTTAAGATCTTAGAAAAAAGTCACTCAGTTTATTAAAGTTGAAAATTTGTGTGTCTAGCCGCGGATAACCATACCCTTGTTTTGATGAACCATTAGATTTAAATGGATTCTGCAAAATAGTGTTTATAAACACATATTTCAAAAGAGCTGGAAGTGGAGTTAAGTTTGGAAATCTGCAAATGTGACACTAACACGTTTGTGAAAAGCTTTGTCCTAAACTAATTATGGCTATCAATTTAGATCTTATCGGTTATCTTAGATTTATATGCATCATTCTTTTGATTTATGGTCTTCCAAATGTTTTGAATAAATTTGCTCCAAGGGGCAATTAGTTGTCGACATGACCATTTGCATGAAAACATTGACCTGGATCTTTAGAATCACTTTAAGGTTTTACAACCCTTGAACTCCGACCTTGATTTTTATGATTAACACTTCTATTTTGCCTTTAGTATTCTATTGCCGTTGGTGGAATAAAAAAGTGGTCCAATCTTTGCTCCTATATTATTATACTGCTATTGGTTTGACGTTGACTGAAATTTTGTAATTAACGTATCCTTTTTTCGTTATTCTACTACCGTTGTTTAGACGTTGTTGTGATTTTCCTTATCTTTTGCCCTTGAGTTTACCAGTGTAAATATTTCTGGTCGGAATTATGTGCACTGAATTAGATTAACAGAATTTACGGTAAAAAGGTAAGCAAACGCGTTTCCCCGCCAAAAATGAAGATTATGACTTTCAGTGTTTGTTGGACACGTCATATATATTTTATGACCCCAGATCGAGGATTGAGGGCATATTGTTTTTGTCCTGGCTCTCTTTCTGTTTGTGTGTCTGTTCGTTCGTCCGAAACTTTACCTTTGGCTATTACTTTTGAACTATTACAGATAGACTTATCATACTTGACAAGTATATAGGTCTAATCAAAGTTAGCATAAATATGCCCAAAAATTAGGTCAGGTCATATGTCAAGGTCAAAATTTTAAATCCCATTTGCATATATTTTGTTTGTAAAGAAAGATAACTCGAACCAAAGAATTAAAATACATATTCAAATTTTTCTAACAAATCAAATTGGTGCTATGGGGCATACGTAGTGTTTCGCTCCCGGGAGGTACAATTTTTGTCACTGGATATTTCAAAATTGTACGAAACTTACAGAGTGATTTCATAAATGCAACTTTCATTTCTTCGAAAAATTTAAAACATATTTTATAGCAGTCATGACTTTGCAAAAAGATACATGTAATATCCTATTGATTGATGCAAGATGTGAAAGCACGTACGCCAGCTTATAATATCTGTTTCAAATGATATTAATTCTTTTCATCTGTGACAGACGTTTTTTTACAAATTCTTATGTAATATTAAATGTTTTTAAAATCTGGTTGTCATGTTCTCAATAAACGAACAGTAGGAAAATGCCAATAACTTGACATGTATAACTTATTAAAGCATTCAAATACTTTGCTGTTAAGACCATAAACAAATGTTAACACTTGTATTAACTACATTGTTTTAACGTGCTTTGTCGATACCGGAAATTGGTCCTAGTACAGATACCTTATAAGAAGAACACTGTACAAAAAACTTGACAATATTCTAAATTTCATCATGTTTATTGTAGAGAAACAAACCAGGACGTATTTAGTAGTATCAGTTCTAAGACTAATTAACTATGTTGCTTCTTCATGGTGTTTTTTACGCAGTAACTCTTTATCAATGTGTAGTTTTCCATCTTGGTCGATATGTAACACTCGTCCTTTTTGTCTGAATGACAGCATTATTCATGGAAAATTTCACTATACAAAATTTCATTGAAGCCTTTTACTGGGACCCTTGCTAAAATCTCTTCACCGAAAGTATGGCTTTGAATCAAAAAGTACATTTTAACAACAGTTTCTTTCCAACCTTTTTTATCTTTCTTTTATTTATCTATTTTTTTATTCTTTTATTTATTTATTTATTTTGTATAATTCTTACTAGAATTTTAAGTTGTCAAAGGAAAGCTTGGTTTATAATGGGTTTATACGTTGCATTCGAAATGCGCATATGCAGAAAATAAATTCACATTAAGTTCGGTATTTATTTGTTTTTGTATTCGTTTAACGAACTTTGAAAAAAAAAATCTATCTTTGAACCAAAATCGCACAGGAATATATTCGTTTACGTTTTTAAAAGGGTCATCGTTGTATAGTTGGAATATTATCATCATGGTGCATTTATAAACGTAAATGGACAGCTTTAGTATAAATTTATATGAATTAAGTGAATAAAAAAAGATCAAAATCCATTTATTGTAGAAAAAAACCATATTTTTTCTTAAAATGCTCTGATTTATTTACACTTTTTATGGATCTAAATATTAATGTTTATCTATATTAAATCAATTTGCTCACACTTGTTAGTATTAACATATTTTATCATACAATACGACCTTTCTGTTGACAAAGTAAGAAGGCCATGACCTAGTAAACAAAAAGGGAATATAAATTGAATAAATACTTATATTAATGCATTAAAAGTGTGGGTTGAATACATTTCAGTACTATTTTTCCGCTGAGGTAAAGGAAATGAATTTGTGATCTTTCAACTGATGAAATTGATTACTTAAATTTCTATCATTATTAATGGTCTTTACTTTGTGTTGATAGTTGGTTTGATGCTAAAAGTTCAAGATGGAAAAAAATCAAAAACGTCTTTAAGTCTAGTCATGTGACTCACGAGAATCCACGAAAAACAGGAAATTCAAAATTATTTCCTGCAAAAACATGACGTCTGAGGAATATGACGTTCAAATTTTTGTAAGAAACGTCATATATCTTTGTTTAAAATGTAACTTCCGGATACAATTTTTTTTTATCTCGAAATTTCCAAAATTGTACGAGACCGACAGGCCCAATTATGACGTTCAGTTTTTGCTTGACATGTCATATTGATATTTTTGTAAAAATGCAGCTTCCGGGTAGTACAATTATTGTCACTGGATATCTCAAAACTATACGAGACTTACATACCATATTTATAAATGCAACATTCATTTCTTGGAAAATTTTATAACATATTTTATAGCAGTCACTGCTTTAAAAAAAGAAATCTGCAAACGTCATTTGGCAATATAATCTTGTATTGTTATGCTTTTCTAATTTTATAGGTAAGGTGTAAAATTATATATAAAAATATATGTTGTGCAATGGCCACAAATTAATGTAAATGAACAAAGTAAAAATGGTAAGGTAGGCCACAATTAAAAGGTAAAATTAAACAAAATATACAACTAAAAACAGTTAAAATAACCAAAACGGGTAAAAGGAAAGAGTGCCCAACGTTTCGGCCAGTACGGCCTTCTTCTTGGGGCAACAGGGACAAAAAAATGGAAAAAGTTGTAGAGGTTACAAGGGAAGACCGCTGACTAACGTGTAACGAAAATCACCTGTAAATTCATGCTTAATCTTGAACCTAATCCAAAAAGAAAACAAAACATTTGTATACTGTACTGTGCAATCGTGTAATTTCAAATAAAGTGAAATCATAAAATGGACTGTTTCTTAACATTCATGCCAAAGGGTCGAACAGTCCCCAGAAAATGGATAATTTTTTTGTTCAAGGAACTGTCGTTGTTTTTCACCCGCACTAGTTTGTAAAAGGACAGTTACATGCATGTCATGTATGCTATGGTTGGGTCGCCGAAAATGTTCACCTACGGGGCAGTCTTTTCCATTGGTGACGCTCTGTTTATGTTCGACAAAGCAATCACCCAATCTACGACAAGTCTCGCCCACATAGATCATCTGGCATAGTTTGCAACCAACAGCATACACTACGTTTTCAGTAGTGCAAGTGAAACCATCTTTTAGTTTGAAGACGTTAGCCGGTCCTACTACTTCATCTGTTTCCCAAGTGAAATTACAAGTCAGACAGCGAGATCGCTTACATTTTCTAGTGCCCTTGAAATCACAGGGAATTTGAGGAGTAGCACTCTTGAAAGAGCTAGTGACAAGGTGATGTTTTAGACTCTTCCCTTTTCTGAAGGCCGCAATCGGAGGCGAATCTTGGAAAACTGCTGACATGTGTTCATCCTTGAGAACTATGGATTTAAAGTTACGGATCAAAATGTTTTTGATAGCTTCGTTATGAGGGTGGTATGTCAGAACCAACGGCACACGGTCGTCGGTATTTCTCACCCTCTTCTCCATAGCCTCAGATCTGGTCACTCGGGAAACTGAAATCATAGCTCGATCCAAAACTTTGCTTGGGTAGCCTCTCTTAACAAAAAAGGATTTCATTCTGTTACATTGAGTCTTGAAGTCCTGCTCATCGCTACAAATCCGACGAAGTCGTAAAAATTGTGACTTTGGAATTGCATCTTTGCATGACTTAGGATGACAAGACCCATAATTTAAGTAACAGTGGGCGTCTGTCGGTTTGTAAAATACGGAGTTGGAAATTTGCCCATCCTTTGTTGAACAATTAATGTCGAGAAAAGAGAGACTATCTTTGGCAATATTAAAAGTGTATTTGATGGCCGGATGGTACGAGGAAACATAGTCAATGAAAGACTTAAGTTCATCTTCACTGTCTGAGGACACCCCAAAGACATCATCAATGTATCTTTTGTAAAGTTCTGGGACGGGTCCTATATATTCGGAGAACATTTTTTCCTCAAGGTAGCCGACAAATAAACAGGCAAAGCTTGGACCCATTTTGGTTACCATCGCAACGCCACCAGACTGACTGTAAAAATCCCCATCAAATTGAAAGGCATTGAGTGTCAGGACTAACTCAGCAAGCCTTAGGATGATGTCTGTTTTGACATAAGGATTAGGTCTTTTGTCTAAAAAGTGTCTTAAAGCTACCATAGCATCATTGTTGGGGATGCTAGTGTAGAGGGCAGTGACATCCATAGTAAATAGTCTGAATTCAGCATTTTCTGGCTGGAAAAACTCAAGAATAGTGAGAGCATGTGTAGTGTCTTTGATGCATGTTGGTAGGTTCTCCACAATTGGAATAAACACGTCATGGAGAAAGCTAGAAATGTATTCAGTAGGACAACTACAGGCTGAGACTATCGGTCTACCAGGATTCCCCAATTTATGTATTTTGGGAAGCATATAAAAACGTGATGTCCTTGGTTGAGAAACAACTAATTTATATGCTTCATCTGGTAGATCCTGCTTTTCTATGGATGTTTTAATAAAATTTTTGATGAATTTCTGATTATCTTTCGTGTTGTTGGATTTAAGTTTTTTTGTAAAAATGTGGATCCTACCAACATACATCAAGGACACTACACATGCTCTCACTATTCTTGAGTTTTTCCAGCCAGAAAATGCTGAATTCAGACTATTTACTATGGATGTCACTG
>MJUU01021496.1:49829-61564 GCA_002080025.1 Modiolus philippinarum
ACAGACGCCCACTGTTACTTAAATTATGGGTCTTGTCATCCTAAGTCATGCAAAGATGCAATTCCAAAGTCACAATTTTTACGACTTCGTCGGATTTGTAGCGATGAGCAGGACTTCAAGACTCAATGTAACAGAATGAAATCCTTTTTTGTTAAGAGAGGCTACCCAAGCAAAGTTTTGGATCGAGCTATGATTTCAGTTTCCCGAGTGACCAGATCTGAGGCTATGGAGAAGAGGGTGAGAAATACCGACGACCGTGTGCCGTTGGTTCTGACATACCACCCTCATAACGAAGCCAACAAAAACATTTTGATCCTTAACTTTAAATCCATAGTTCTCAAGGATGAACACATGTCAGCATTTTTCCAAGATTCGCCTCCGATTGCGGCCTTCAGAAAAGGGAAGAGTCTAAAACAGCACCTTGTCACTAGCTCTTTCAAGAGTGCTTCTCCTCAAATTCCCTGTGATTTCAAGGGCACTAGAAAATGTAAGCGATCTCGCTGTCTGACTTGTAATTTCACTTGGGAAACAGATGAAGTAGTAGGACCGGCTAACGTCTTCAAACTAAAGGATGGTTTCACTTGCACTACTGAAAACGTAGTGTATGCTGTTGGCTGCAAACTATGCCAGATGATCTATGTGGGCGAGACTTGTCGTAGATTGGGTGATTGCTTTGTCGAACATAAACAGAGCGTCACCAGTGGAAAAGACTGCCCCGTAGGTGAACATTTTCGGCGACCCAACCACAGCATACATGACATGCATGTAACTGTCCTTTTACAAACTAGTGCGGGTGAAAAACAACGACAGTTCCTTGAACAAAAAATTATCCATTTTCTGGGGACTGTTCGACCCTTTGGCATGAATGTTAAGAAACAGTCCATTTTATGATTTCACTTTATTTGAAATTACACGATTGCACAGTACAGTATACAAATGTTTTGTTTTCTTTTTGGATTAAGTTCAAGATTAAGCATGAATTTTACAGGTGATTTTCGTTACACGTTAGTCAGCAGTCTTCCCTTGTAACCTCTACAACTTTTTCCGTTTTTTGTCCCTGTTGCCCCAAGAAGAAGGCCGTACTGGCCGAAACGTTGGGCACTCTTTCCTTTTACCCGTTTTGGTTATTTTACCTGTTTATTAGTTGTATATTTTGTTTAATTTTACCTTTTAATTGCCGCCGTGCGCGGTCCCGGCTGAAGAATAGGCCCACAGCATCCTCTGAGCTTGGAGTATGAGCCATCCTAACAGAGGACCCCGAGGGAACCCCGGGATATAGAAATAGGACCCAGTATCTCCGGCTTGCGGGGTGTGACCCCTCCTAAACGGAGGCTGACCCCGAGGGTCCCGGGATATAGAAATAGGACCCATTCCGTAGTTGTGCGGGATTAATAAATACACAACCCATCTTTCGGATGGGGTGTAAACTCAGGTCCACGTGTTGGAAGAAATGCCACGCTTCCTGCACGTTAAAGAACCCTTGTAGCAAGCTCTTTATGGGGTGGTCCGTAGGTGATCGGCTACAAGGCTAAATTCCCCGCCCTTGACGATTTCACCCTACTTTTCCAGTGGCAGTCAGAATTTCCCGTCCCATGGCCATTTCCATACCCCAAAGTGATTATTTATCAACAAACTTGTTCTCGTCTTGATATAGCTGAAATATTGCTGAGTAGACGTTAAACAATATTCAATCAATCAATCAATCAACCTTTTAATTGTGGCCTACCTTACCATTTTTACTTTGTAAAATTATATACGCTGGCTTACAATGTCTATTGTAAATGTCATAAATTGATGTCATCTGATAGAGGTTTGTTCTGCAATTTTTGACATTAAGATAAATGTGTTTGAAAATCTGTTTGTCATCTTTTCAGTTAACGAACGGGTAGAAAATATTGCATAACAGTAGGGAATACCAAACATTTGACGTCTATAGCTAATTAAAGCATTCACATATTTTTGCTGTTATGACAAACAAATTCAGTCTAAGGTAGATCGATCCTAATAAAAATATCAGACAGAATTTTTTATTTAGAGATATTTCTTAGGTCTCAGATTTTTTGTTCAAAAAATAAAATAAAAATGATATGTCACCGATCATCTTTTCCTGTCATCAGGCTTTGAAAATCAGGCCAAATTCAGTATTATTCAGCAATATTTACAAAGAATATATAGGGAAATGTGACAAAGTGCTTATTATTTAGCTTTAATATGAAATAAATATCAGATTGATTTTTTTTTTTGCTATTTTAGAGGTATACACTTCAGCTATACGTTGAGCTGAACAATCTATATGTAACCATTTGATTAAGAGAGATATTTATATAGTAAAAATTATAGACAACATTTACTGGAAAGGGGAGCTAATTCGCGGGAAAGTGTATGCCGATCTATTATGACGTCAGAATAAAAAGGCCAAATAAGGAATATTCCGGCTTAAAAATCAAATTTCGCATCCGACTAGTGTTTCGCAATTGCGCCAACACTGAATTTGAAAGTATGAGTGTCGATCTACCTTAAGTCGTATATTTAATCTCTTTTTTCGCGTGTCTTAACTACATTGTTTTAACGTGATGTGCGATGCCTAAAATTGGTTCTAGTACTGATACCAAAAAAGAAGAACATTGTACAGAAAATTTGAAAGTATGTTTGATAATAATAACAACAACAACACATTCTTATTTGTCAATTAAGACCCCCCCTCCCCGAAAGGGCAGAAAAATTAGCAGGAACTTACTACAATGATTGATAATGAGACATGAAACATATAGATATAAATAAATCTGTATATAAAAATTAACAGTGAAGAGAAAACTTGAAAAAAAGGCATTTGAACAAGATAATAATAAAACCATATTTATTATAGCGAAGCAGTGCATTAGTCGTACCAGTCTAAAGACTAATTAACCATGTTGCTTCTTCACGATGTTTTTCTTTCTTCACGCAGTAGCTATATTTCAATATTTTGTTCTAGTTTTCTATCTTGGTCGGCATGAAACACTCGTCCTTGTCGACCGAATGACAGCATTATACGTTACATAATTTCATTGAAGCATTTTACTACAGCCCTTTTTTCAAGCTCTTTACCGAAAGTATGGCTTTGATGGGTAGTCAATGATCAAAACTGTAAATTGTAATAGTTCCTATAATTATTTTGATGTCATTCATGGTAAAATTCTTCTCGCCTTCTAAAATTCGTGTAATTAACCTTATTTAGTCACTATTGTTTCATTGAGTTAAATATAAATATAGAATCGAAGGCATTATAGTATAAACTAACGTAAAGCAGGGTAGACAGACATCATTTTGCCATTTGAACAACGTTTCCAGATAATTTCAGCAAAAATAGCGAAAATTGTGCAGAATATTTTCTGTTTGCACCAATCAACTATAACGGTTACACTACTCAACCGTTTTTCCGTAATGCACTTTCAGTACATTGGGATTTCGTTTCGTTTTATGCATTTTAAACATTTTTTTAAATTTTGAATTTCCTTTGTTTGGGTTGTAGTGCTGCTGATTAGGAATCAATTTCCGAAATGGCCATACAGCTCCATAAAATAATTGCAGTTGGAGTAAACATATGTGTTATGGTCTCATGTTCATTTACTCCATATCCTTTCGTAAAATATTTGAATCTTAACATCTAATTTAACAGTAGTTTCTTCCAATTACTTTTTGTTGCAATTTCCTTTGCATTTTAAGTTGTAAAAGGAAATTTTGGTTTATACATTGTAATCGTTTTAACGTACTTTGAAAAGAAAAATTTCTTATTATAATATGCACAGGAAAATATATTTATATATATATATAAGTTTTTAAAAGGGTTAGAAAATTATCATGAAGGTGCATTTATACAGGATGATCGACAGTGCATTAAGAGTATAAGAACAAATAAAGGGATATGTAGTAAATGTACATGGGACAAAACCCCTATAAATACATAGCAAAATTTAGCAAATGGAACAATGCTTTCATTGTTGTTCTTCATCTTGAAGTCACCATGAGACCTTTCACAAAGAAAATCACTCCTACCTCATAGTTAGTCCAAGTTTATATGAAATTAGTGAACAAAAAAGAACAAAAATTGATTTATTCTAGAAAAGACTCATACTGGAAATTTCAATTTGATCGCATGGGGGTCTTTAAATGTACTGATTTATTTGCTCTTTTAAATGGATCGAAAAATTAATGCTTATCTTTCTGAAAACAATTTGCTTACGCTTGCTGGTTTTAACATATTTTGTCATACAATATGACCTTTCTGTTGACAAAGTAAGAAGGCCATGACCTAGTACACAAAAAAGTAATGTTCGATGAATAAATACTTATATCAATGAATTAATAATACTGGTTGTATATATTAAGGGCTGTTTTTTTCCGCTGATGTATATGTTATGAATTATTGTGATCTTTCAACCGATGAAATTGATTCTAAATAACGACATGAAAATACCGAAGTTAGTATGCGGATTTAGACAACATATGTCTCTTCAGTACAGATCAAATCAAAACATTTGGAAATCTATATACCTAGATATGTGTTATTGCTGATTGAGAACAAATTACCAATAGGATCTAAATAGTTAAGCCCATGAAGTGATGAAACTTAGAATTTTTACAATTTATTTGATAACTTTGTGTTGATGGTTTGTTTGAAATTGAAAATTGGATATGGAAAAGTATTGGTGGTTGGAAATGATTATTAAAAGCACACTAAAACTATTTTTTTATCATTGATAATTTATTAGTGATAATTAATTACCAATTGGTTACTCTCTAAATTTTTGGATGAATGTAACGTCAAAAGATGAATTCCTTGTATAACGTAAACATGTAAATATAAATGTTTCTCTTACTACTATTGCGCAGTTCTTTGCATCTGGTAAAGAAATTGATATAAAATGTCGCTTAAATCCCCAAAATATATTGTAAATATTTATCAAATGATTTATGGGTGATCATTTTCTCTCTTTAATTTATGATTTTCAAACAATACGAACAAACAGGTCACTACTTTGTATTTTATTGCCGATAGGTTTGTCACTCCTCGTGTATTGACATTATGTGAAATTTCAGAACGTCTTCCTTATTGAATATCTGAAATAATAACTCTACCTAATGAAAAAGGTAATTGAAAAAATAAGGTTTTATTCTTTATTCACGGCGCATTAGATTGCAAAAACTTTTCAAAGCTCCGCGCGTGTTAAATTCTCCTAATCATTATTACTGTCTTTTCATTTTGATGCAGTAACCAATTGACACTGAAGCGTATTTTATGATAAAAATGACAATGTAGCATGACACCAAAACTTTGAAAAGAAAGCAGACTACCTACTAGAAACCCAAGCCACTAATGTTGTCAAACCAGATATAATCATCATTTAATTGATACAGGGAGTTAATTCAATTCGAAGTAAATAAAAATATGACGTTTGGTATCGATATTATAATGGTATCAAAATACATTGTAATAATATATCAACATGAAAAACCGAGAGCAAACAAAAATAACAATAACTGAATAAAAAAGAACAACAATCCCCGTTTCCATTCTTTTTTACAGTATTTTGTACAAAATTGTGTTGGCTTGGTACTGGTTTCTCCCTTTTTAAGGTAGATAGACACTGTTGCTATGCGCATTTCATTTGCGCATTTAAAAAATAAAGGGCTACGCCGAGCGCAGCATGATACGACCGCAGCATGTCGACCACTGAAATTTGAACAAGTGTAATTGAAAGTGAGTGGACATACTAAAGAGCTTGACACAATAATTGCATGGACATAATAAGGGGAATAACCCAGTAATTAGCTGGACACAAACTAGGGAAAATAAAAATTAGCCCTTATGACTCTTTATGGTTCCTCTTTGACCCCTTATAGCTCGAAAACGGTAAGAGCTACACCATATCCATTGCCATATTACTGAAAGCTTATATCAAGTGGAATCCTAAGAAAAAAATCCCATCGAAATCCGTCGAAAACTAAAAATTTCATGGAATCTGCAAGTTTCCAGTTTTGGTCCCTTCGACCCCTTATAGGTCGAAAACGGTAAGAGCTACGACAAATCCTTTGGCATACTACTGAAAGCTTATATCAAGAGGAATCTAAAGAAAAAAATCCCATCAAAATCCGATGAAAAATAAAAATTTTAGGAAATCTGCAAATTAGCAATTTGGCCCCGTTTGGCCCCTCATAGCTAGGTAAGCAATCGAGTTATCAAAAATCTAATAGCAGAGTGCTGTGTTAATTTTTCATAAGCAATCCATTGAAAAAAACTGCATCAAAATCGGATAAAAAATTTAAAAAATAATTTTTTTTGGATTCGCCCCTTTTGGGCCCCATTTATCTCGGGAACGGTACATGCTACGTGAAATCCGTTGGCATACTGCAGATTGGAAATTTCCTCAGGAGCACACTGAAAGAAACCCCATCAAAATCCAATTAATAATAAAGATTCTACAGACAAATATATGAAAACACCCAATTTAACCCTTTTTTGGCCCCTTTTTTAAAAACGGGTGGGGTCACAATGACCAAAACTACTGCAAGCCTTCCTTTTGTACCAAAGAACATTATGTTAAAATTTCATAAGGATTGATTTACTGGAACAAAAGTTATTGACCAAAAACAAAAGTGTCTACAGACGACGACGACGACAACGACAACGCCAACGACAACGACGCCGACAACGACGACGACGACGACGACAGCACCATACCAATATACGACCTCAAAAATTTTTGCGGTCGTATAATAAACAGCCGGGTATGTTAAGGTTAATAGTAATTCTACAGCTTTTCTTTTGTGACGTCATAATTGACTGACAAATGTGAAACGTTTTGCCGCTAATAAGCATCCTTCTCCCGTAAAAATTGTTTATTCAGAAACTTTGTATAAAATTTCTTCGTTGAAAGCATGGTGATATATACATGTACATACTTTCGTTGTAGCCAATAGATCATTATAACTAAATACCGAACCATATCATAAACTATATATTTACAAAAAAATATATAAAAAATTCTCATGGATAAAAGGTTTTTTTCTATTAAGATATAAATTGGTGTTCCATATTTATACTGTGTATTCTTTGTAAATTTAGGCAACAGATTGCTAAAAATAAGGAAACTGTTATCTCAGTTCTAGAAAAACAAGCATTGTGACCGATAGTTTTTATCACATATTTCGGGTTGGTAGAATTTGTTCTTCAATTGTGCCGACCTATAATAAAATCTGATAGATATTTCTATAAATGTCTACCTCAAATTGAATTTTACAGCACTTTTTTTTGCTTTTGGCTTTTTAAATTGTTGTTTTGTTATAATGATCCCCTTATACTATTGATATCAAGCATCATATTTTACCAACTGACAGTGTGACGGTAGCTGTATACAGAGCAGGACATGCTTACCCTTCAAGGGCCTCTAATGTAATTCTTTTTTTAAGAGTTCACATTGTTAGTGCTTGAGTTTTAATTGTTGTGTTTGTGTGTTTTGTGGGTATGTACTGTCTTTGGTCTTCCCGTCTTTTTGGTGTTCTTGCTTTTGCCTCGTCAGTGGACTTTGATTAGTGCTATTTTGTACCTTGCATCCCTTCTTATATATGTATCAATACATAAATTATAAGAGGAAAAAAAATGCTATTTTATTAAAACAGACCTTGTCCAAAAAAAAACTCTCCGTTTACAAAGTAGGGGAGCAACGAACTGCTTAATAACAAAGATTTAAAGTAAAAATAAATTTGATAAATACTTTTATCACTATCATTTATAGTGTAATTTATAAATATTTTAATACTCTTTTAGCGCTACATTGGATCACTCAACCGACGAGCCAAAACTTCCAATATTGATTCTTACAGACGATTGTTATGACTTTTAAAAGCATGTTTCAATGGCTCTTATTTTGTGTTCGTTGTTCAATATAACCGGTTACATTTGTTTGGGTCGATGAATAATAAAATACCGAAATTACCGTGAATTCAGTTTCTGCATAGGTCTCATCAGTGCAGTTCAAATCAAAACATTTGGATAACCAAAAACAGAAATTTGTGTAGAACTGATAGAGAAAAATTACCAATGTGATCTAAAAGAAAGAAATAATAGGAGGAGGACACAGCTGTGGGAGATACTCCTTAGTTTTGAACAAAATGATAAGGTGCGACCAGGGGCTAAATTGGCCAGAAATTTCATCGAATTCTCAAGTTGCACCTCAAAATTTTTCTTTGGTGTTAGTCCCACTAACAGAAAAAAAATACAAAATTAAGAACCCTTGTGTCATAACAGGTAAAAATCTAACGTCATGTTAAAGCTGTTTTTGAACATTTTCATAGAAACACAAGGTATCTTTCGAACGGTGTTCCTATTCAGAAATATACAACACATTCAAGAACCAATTGGATAATTTACCAACTTTTTAGTACAGATGAATTCAACATCTCATATAAATAATTTCGTTTGCTATTTGTTTCCTCTTAAGAAAAAGTAGTCAAAATTGGTCAAATTTGTCATTTTTGACAAAATTTGCAATTTTTCTTTCCTTCCCACACGAAATTTCGGTACTCGAAGATCAAATTTTGGGTAATCTTACACTTTACTAAAAACCCATCACTTTAGACCATTTAAACACAATAATTCTTTGAATTCAAACAAACTTATTCTTTTAGACCAAATCAGGCCTTTACCGCATCTACTACTTTCTGAAAATTTGATTAATTAAATCGGTTTTCGGGCCAGTACCGATGTAGTGGCTACTGGGTTGGTGAATACCCTCGGGGACTAACAGTCCACCAGCAGAAGCATCGCCCAGTGGTAATGAATAATAAAATACGGAAGTCATAGTGAATTTTGACAACTTATATCTATTCGTGGCAGATTAAATTAAAACATATGGAAGACCATAAACCGAAATACCAACAGGGTCTAAATTGAAATGTCTAATCTATGTTAAGTCAACATAGCAGGCATAACAATAATCTCGTACTGCCTTGCCTCATTTCCATCTGGCTTTAGTATAATATGGATTGAAAATCAAAACTAATTAGAAATTCACATAAACCTTGAAAAGCCTACAGATAACACATCGTATTTAGTTATTTAGTAATTTCAAAATTTACAAAAATACACTCTTACCTTAAATTTTTAGAAAGGGTCGTTTTTTGAATGCTTATTAATAGATATCAAAAGATGTGCACGGCTTTCCGCTAATTCCTATTAAAATTCAGGATTGTATCTAAAAAGCAATTATTCTTTATTCAAAAATCGGTTGGTGTATTACATTCAAGCCTCAGAGATTCAAGCGTTCTTTTGACTGCTGCTATCAATTACATGATAGAAAGGACAAAGATAAAACAACTAATCAACAAAAAATAACGTTTGTGAGAATGTTGATAAGTCAGTGTAACCCTCCACTAAAAAGGTGAGTTTTCATTAGGTGCTCTTTAAGTTAAGCATGATCTGTTCAAACTTGACCTGTTTTACGTCATCAGTAGTCGGTGTTTGTTCATTATAAACTCTGAAGTTACTCAAAGTTTACTGTCTGTCATCATTTATTAAATAGAAAAAGAAATAATGCAAGGACTGTCAAAAAATGCTCGAGACCTTAAATTTTCGGTAGTTGCATTTGAAACACTGTTTAAAGATAACCTTTGTCTATATATTTTCGAGGCAATAATTTTGGTGCCGTAACAAAATCATACATTCTACTGACATGCAAAAGCAAAAAGGTTAATGTTTACGCCATATGCTTGATATTTGGAGGAAATATAGTTAATCTACAGGCATTCCTTCAGTTCTTTTGAATTTGCTGTCCTGATTTAGCATTGTGATATCAAGTAACTGCTATCAGCAGACTATGCTATGTTTGAACCTGTTTAATGCAGCTACTTAGTGTGGGATCCTTTCAGTTGCTTTTTTGATCAGTCACTGTGTTAAATATTTTACGAAAGGATATGGAGTAAATGAACATGAGACCATAAAACATTTGTTTACTCAAACTGCAATTATTTTAATGAGTTGTATGGCCATTTCGGAAATTTATTCCTCATCAGCAGCACTAGGACCCAAACAAAGGAAATCCATAATTTCAAAAAATGCTTAAAATGCATAAAACCAAACGAAATCCGAATAATCAGTAATATCAAATATAGCTAAGGACAAAACTACGATGCGGGGAATTAATCCTTCGGTTTTAGAATTTACATAAAGTTAGATAATAGTAATTCTCACAGATATTTTTTTGAATGGTCTTTAAAATGTATAATTAAAACATATTGATTATTTTAACGATATTTACAGATAAATAACTGTATATAGGAATTATTGACCTACCCTTAAATTTGGGCTCCACCAAAACATGTCAATAAAATAAAGTAATGGATAATGAGGATTTGGTGTTACATTTTCTAATAACTAGCACATACTAAAATAGTTCCTAGAGAAAGTACAATGATGATAATTCAATTTCTTTTTTCACTGTTATTTAATTAACATATTAGAAAATACTTTCCATTTACACAAATTTAATATATATGAAACATTGAAATGAAAACAATGTAAAAACTATCTTTCATCCCTTAAATAATGAATAAATAGAAATCGCTTGGCTCCTTTACAAAAAGGTCTTGAGCGCTCAGGACAAGAGACTTTTAGCATCAATGAATATCAAAACTGAACTAGAGGCTCTCAGGAGCCTGTATCGCTCACCTGGCTTTCAGTTGCCACAATCATGGTAACATTGTAAGTTATACAGTTGATCTTCAGTCTCGAACTTTAGTACCTCGAACACCATTAATATCTTGAACAGTATTTAAAGTCTGATCATGTTTTACTACATTTATTTGTTGAGCTTTTTTGACGAAAAACGTTCTTGCTAAGGACCACTTTGAAATCGAGACGTCATTTTGTAAATGGCAGTCATCCATAATTTTCAACATCGGTTTTGAAGTCGCAACATAAATATCTATTTGGACAAAAAAAATTTCATTGAAATAGTACAATGTTGAAATTTCCCGCCTGTTTTGGCGGCCATTTTGAAAATGGCAGTCAACATATAATTTTTAACATCGGTTTTAAAGTTGCGACATCAATACCTATTTAGAAACCAAATTTCATTGAAATCAGACAATGTTGAATTTTCCCGCCTTTTTTTGGCGGCCATTTTGAAAATGGCGGTCAACGAACATTTCTAAACATCAGTTTTGAAGTTGCAACATCAATACCTATTTGGAAACCAAATTTCATTGAAATCGGACAATATTGAATTTTCCCGCCTTTTTGGCGGCCATTTTGAAAATGGCGGTCAACGAACAATTTTTGACATCAGTTTTGAAGATGCAACATCAAAACCTATTTGAAAACCAAATTTCATTGAAATCGGACAATGTTGAATTTGCCCGCCTTTTGTGGCATCCATTTTAAAATGGCGGTCAACGAACAATTTTCAACACAGGTTTTGAAGTCGCAATATCAATATCTATTTTGAAACAAAGTTTCATTGAAATCGGACAATGTTGAATTTTCCCGCCTTTTTTGGCGGCCATTTTGAAAACGGCAGTCAATGAACAATTTTCAACACCAGTTTTGAAGTCGCCACAACATTGCAAACATTTTATCAATTTACAATTAACCTTCATCTTCTATAATTTTGGAAATAAAAGATGAAAAATACGAAAATTTTTAAAATTCGATGAAAAAAGGGCAATAACTCCTACAAGGGTATATGGATTTTCTTCAA
>MJUU01021501.1:0-26551 GCA_002080025.1 Modiolus philippinarum
TTTATTCTGTGATCATCATAAAGTGATTTTAATGGAATCTCAAAACCACTTTTTCTTTTTGTCCGTAACTGTTGTTTTATTGACCGTCGATTTTTGTCGTATGGATTTTATAGGGATAATAATTTATTGTTTGTGCGTCAGTTTCATGGTTCCATTTAAGTTGCAAAGCTCTTTTCTTCCGTTTCGTAGACAAAAAACAGTTTTTTTTTGCACAGTGTGAATTTTAAGTTTGCATATACATGCCCAAAATACACACCAGGTACATTTGCAAATATGCATTTACACTTGTCGGTGACCTCGTGCAAATTTACACCCTTTGTTAAGTTTACACACGTATGCAGTTACGTTTACATGCAGTTTTTGCACACTAGTGCAAATTTGCATACATATGTAAAATACACAAGTGTGTAAAACTGTGCATGTAAATGGGGCTTTAGGAAAAAATTATTTTTAACTGTAATATTTAATTTAAGGTGCTCTGATAAGCTCATCATCATATTCCAGCTTCTGCTTAAGCTTACTTATTGATGAAAGCTCATCATCATATCCCAGCTTCTGCTTAAGCCTACTTATTGATGAATGTTGCATGGTAACTTATTATCATATTCTGCTGAAGTGAATTATATAGATTGTATCAGCACTTTGCCAGTTTATCTTATGTTCGTTGAAAATTGGACATGAGGTGCCAGTGCCGGTTTGACCTTACTACGAAGTATGAGCTCTGCTAATTTTTTATTCTGTGATCATCATAAAGTGATTTTAATGGAATCTCAAAACCAGAAATGCATGTGATTTTTTCACAAGCCTTTTGTTAATAGTACAATTTTATGATATCTTGTTTCAATTCTCTCCGGGACATCAGATGCTGAAATATGATTACGATGTATTTTTAGTGAGTATTAGCTGACAGACTTTTTTACTCAGTATTGGGATGACAATGTCTTTCAACTGCCTTCGATCTTTCAATAACGATTGTTGTTGAGTTGCTACCGGACACCACTTCAATGGAAGGGGAGTTTTGGCATGCATAAAAACTGGTTTAAGGCGAAGTGTACGTCATTAACTGTTCCAACGATTTTTGTCTAATTTCATATAAAAATAGTGCATGGAAATATATAACAGAAAATCGAAAAAATTGGGGGGTATTTTTCGAGATATGACTATTTGAAGTTTACTGCACGAAACACTAAAATTACAAAGGATATATAGGGAAAAATCGTAAATATCGGGTTTTACATTTACTTAAATCGTGCTTGCAAATTTATTTTTCCAACAATTTTTTTTTTTGAAAATTTGCTATTTTATTGAAAAATTAATTTCGAATGCATTGATGTAAAGAAAGTCCTTAGCAACCGTGCTCGTTTTCAAGATATATCGCTTTGAATGATAGATTTTGATGTAAAAAATACGTTTTTCCGGCGACGTTACTGAAGACGTTGCTTTATTACTGTAACGCATGGCACTAACGATTATCTTTTTTTTGTGTTTGTTGACTTCAGTAGACTGTTGTCGTTTTATATACACCAACATTCATCAGAAAACCGAATACAAATAAGACTTTACAGATCTTCCGATGAGATTGTCGCAATTAACCGTTGTAGTACAATAAATTTTAGCTCGATTATTACTTACCGAACTTATCAATTGTATATATAATATTTCAAAATCGTTCGAATTTATTATCTTTTTGCGCTTTGCTATTGTATCAAACTTTAGATTTTTAAAAATAGAAGTAAAACGTACATTGCATCAATTTATATAAAATTAGAATAATGGCAAACTCTGCCGGAAGACGATACTAAGAAGTATAGCCATTCAGCGATGAACTTTATCGAGGACGAGACTATGTTGGACCGTTTTCAAAATAAGCCCAAAAATCGTCAAAAATCGTGTTAGTTGGTCTATGATAAATGTGCTTCATATGAAATAAAAATATAACGAAACAATAGATCGAAGTTGTTTTACACCTCGAGATACTTCGGATCCGGGTCCATTGCTAAAGATATTTCTACGCAGAAGATGAATATTTTGCAATGCAAAGTAAGTTCTCTCATAGTTGTATAAAATAAACTAAACACATAATTACAAACTAGCCACCCCAAAGCAAAGAGAAAAAAATCCAGCGCAAAAAAAATAAGGTAACTGCACATGTATATCAGGTACTACTTCGATGCTAGAGGGGTCGGCCCTTTTTCGGGATGTCGGGATTATATGCTTTTAAGCCCGGGATTTCGGGATTTTTATGATTTAAGCCCAGGATTTCGGGAAATAATTTTACCGTGAATCGGGATTTCATCAGTCTCTAAGTTTCTTTGTAGTTCGGGAATTCGTTAAAAAAATAAAGCCGGGATTCCAGGATGAGACCCCCCCCGCCCTTCGATACTAGATTCAAAATACCTTTGGAACCAATGTGAAGGGGATGGACATAGTAAAGAGAGACCATAAGAAAGGAAATTGGGGTGAGATAAAGGAGACCGAATTGGACGGGAGTAAGGAGAAAGACACCCACCTGTCTACCACATCAAATTTACGGTGACTTCGGTACTAAATTAAACACAATTGTAATAGTAAATACTGAAGTTACAAAAGCTTTGGCACAAAATTAAGTTGAATTAAATAATAATTAATAAGTTGAATTAAATAATAATTAATAATTAAATTGACAGTAATTTCCGAAGAACATTATGTTAATTTCCGAACTGAATTACTAATTAAATTTAAACAAATTTCCGA
Organism: Modiolus philippinarum; assembly: GCA_002080025.1. NCBI lineage: Eukaryota > Metazoa > Mollusca > Bivalvia > Mytilida > Modiolidae > Modiolus > Modiolus philippinarum. The sequence continues at coordinate 2,734 of MJUU01021501.1, forward strand.
ACTAAATTAACAATAATTTCCGAACTGTATTTGTATCATCGTTACTAGATTACAGTAATTCGGTACAGAAAGGGGATGACAAGACCATTTTTGGGATGCTGGGATTAACCATTTGTAACTTCGGGAAATCGGATGGCCTATTTTAGAGGCCGGGAATTCGGGATGAAATTGTCATCGGGACAAAAAAAAGAGTCATTTTTAGACCCGTGAAATCGTAATTTTATGGTAATGTTATTAACGGGACTGGCAAAAATTTGTTTTTTAAATACGATCTCAGTTCCGGGGCAAAATGTCCGGGATTTCGGGATTTGCTCATTTTAATGACGGGAAATCGTGGTGAAAACGTACTATAGTTATACAGTACTAACATTTCAGCAATTTCAGTGGGACTTTAACTTCTGTACGAAATGTACAATAACTTCGATACTAAACTTACAGTAACTTTTGACTTTTGGTATTAAATTCAACGTAACATCTGTAGAACATGTCGAATTTACAGAAACTTAGCTACACAATTTACAAAAACTATACATGGTACTAAAATTACAGGACGGTTAAAGTACTAAATTTAAACAGTAATATCCGACATGAATTGACTGAATTTACAATAACTTCGGCATTAAAATTATAGTAATTTTGGTACTAAATTTACTGTAATTTCGATATTTATTGATACATTCATTTTTTTCTTTTATTTCTCTTGTTTATATTTGCGGTTTTTTGTTCACTCAAACCTTTTTAAATCTTAAATGAGAAGGATTCAAAGTCGGCTGAAATTAGCAAGGACTTTTATTACAACTGGTTATTGAAAATTATGCACTATTTTATAAATATCAGTTATTCTCCCTCGTGTCTATCTGTTAGTGTATGAATAAATGAACACCGTAATGTACCTGACATTTCAAAGTATATAACAGCACTAACAGTTCCTAAATCTTTCACCGGTCTTATTGTAATGTCTGGTCAATTTCTAAAATATCTGGACTGACCATTTATACATTTCCATTGAAAATTTCAAGTCAACAGACCCATCACGATAACATTGATCTCGATAACATTTCGACGCCGTCCATTTTTCAAGCATGACGTTACTAACGAGGCACGTCATTACTCCCACAATCCGCTAGAGGCGTTGAATTACGTACACTTCGCCTTAACCCACAATTTCTTTTGAAATGCATGTACCAAGTCAGACACATTGTGTTCGACAATTTGTCCGATGTTTTCATCCTGATTTGTCTTTTTTTTTGTCTCATGGACTTCGGCTCTTGAAAACTCTGTTCGATGATTTTGTTATAAACCCATCCTTATGTAGTTCTGCTGATGGTGTAGTTATGGCTTCTTTAAGGAAGGCAATTGATTACAATGCCTAGAAAAGGGAATATTCAGTTTTTGCAGAAGCCCATTGACAACATATTACTTTTCAGTGAAGAAATGATTACTTGTTTATTCTATTAAATAAAAATAAGATATCAGGATTGGCATTAAATTACAATCACAGGTCAGATAAGAATTGCACAAGATAATACTTGTTTTTTTGACGTTTGTGATAACTTTTTATTCGTGTACTAGTTTTGTTGAAGATGAATAAATAACCAAATGTATACCGAAGCAACAACCCAAAATCATAAATCTATAATCCAGAATGCATTGCTATATAAGGAAACAAAAATACGGAGAACGTAAATAACGAAGACGAAACAAACAGAATACATGTATAATTCAAATATCTTAAAGATAAGCAGTGACAGTGTAAACTCCTTAAACAAGGGTGATCTCAGGTGCACCGAAAAGTTTAGCATAACCTGTTTAACAATGTATCACCTGTTGCCATGTAAGTAATATCGAATTCGTTATATGTCAATCCAGTCATAACTGTTATTGAAATATGTCAATATTCATTTTTGGAAGGGTTTTGTACCCACTTTGCCCTTTACCCTTTGAATTATAGCTGTTGACAACCCCGTTCGGTAATTTTGTTATTTCCTCCATTTGTGATAGTGACACAATGTTACGAATCACACAGTCAAACCGTGATAACGACCACAAACTTCTCGATTGACAATAAATGGTATAATTTTTTGGATCAGTAATGGTGAAAGTTTCGAGGTTATTGTATATGCTTTTCTGTGGAAGTTCTAATGGTGATCCAGATTTATTGCAGATGATGTGATAATGACTTACTACTATCATTTATTTAAGCTGTATTGATGATCTTTATTGAAGAGGTAGTTATCATCTTTTATTCTTGTAGCAGATTTGTTTAAGATGTCGGGATGATCTTTTTTTGCAGTACTTATTTTGTTAAAGGTGTAGTAGTGCTTTCTTCTTTCTTGAATTAGTTTTTACGGGATAGCCACGACTTTGTATCCCCTTTTCTACTGTGAAGTGATGACTCTACTTCTTTACTTGCCTTAGTATTCGAATAGCAGTTTGTGCATTGGCGGATCCAGGGGTATGGGGGGTGGTCCGGGGGTTGGAACCTCCCTTTTTTCCTGGACAATTATATTTTTTTTTAATGAATATCCTGATGTTTTATTAAGTAATACCCTCAAAAATGTTCGTACCTCGCTCCGATTGGCGAAATCTCCTTACATTTCCAATTGGAACCCCCTTTCTAATTGTCTGTATCCGCGCCTGTTGTGTTCTGTTTCATTTTTGTTGTAATACACTAGTTTTACATTTGTTTAAACTTTGTCTTTCTGCATAAAAAATGGCCGAGGCAGAATACCGAGGGAACAAGGGATGTGATTATTACAGCAAACAAAGTCCCAGAGACATGGTTAAAACGAGAACACCGAAAAAACAAAGACAAAACATCGACATGGGACAGCCACAAGGCACGGAAATAAAATAACGACATTCAGAACTAAGGCACATATAGGGTGAGCTCCGTGACAATAGGTGCTGCGGAAGAGTAAGCATGACAGCACATGCCCCGCTACCGGCATCCGTCACACTATCAGTAAGCCGGGTATATTCGTAACAATTGAACTATGCTGAGTTTCTGTTTATTTCAGGCACTTTAGGTATAATGTTATGTATTTATCTAAACATATCGTCAATTTTCCAATCTGACATGCTTTTATACTTTACGACTTCAAAAACATATACATATGTACTAGTAATTTGAAATTGCCGTATAAACAATATACTTACAGAGGTAATATTTACAGAGGTTTTTCTTGTGTTATTTCGTACTAAGAGGACGTATCAATAGTGACTGTAATATACATATTTCAATAATTAAATAATCTTTTTATCCATTCACAGACGTTTATTAGCTGCCTCCCGCTCACGATATTTGCTGTGAGTCGAGACCTGACAGAAAACAGGATATTTTTAGGTTTTCTTTTAATTTTGATTGGAGTAACTTTCAGATTTATAACCAATAAAGTACTACCAAAGATTGCTTACCTGACCACATTGGTGAGTATAAATAATAGAGATCTAATAATATTCAATTTGGCGCACAGGGTGGCTGTTAGATTTCAAACTGATATTGCATATACTTTCCGACCTGACAACAAAGATGGCCAGCAGTACAGAACATACTTTAACATTAGATCTCAGTTGGTATCTTTTGTAGCAGATTGAACCAAACCAAAAGAGACAATGTTTGAGGTTTTCCTACAGAAAATGCAAAGCAAACCTTTTAGAATTCATGCTTGAAAAGTGCTTAACAAAAAAAATGATATTTTGTCATTGCCATCGTCTGAAACATTGTTTATTAAGAACCAAACTTTATAGCATTGATGTTTGGGAGATTCTCAACAAGTATTGGTCATTTTATTTTTACTCGACTAAAACGTTTCTATATTTTGTACTCAAAAACGTTTTATTATCTATTTTTTTTTTCATTCATAACTCAAATTCCGTTATCAGTTGTCAAGGTCTATTTTAATTTCCTCTGGAAAGGTGACTTTTTTAAGTTTTAAAGTAAGTGAGAACCGAACCGTCGATTCAGGTCGAACAGAAGTGGTAAAGCATTAGGTGTATTCGCATCTTATATCCTTAAGCTCGTCTGGTTATAGCCAGGTTAATCGTTTTCTATTACTTTGATCCATCGTCCGACTGTCGTAAACTTTTCATTCAAAGACCTTTAACTCTGAAATCATTTTTCCTATTTTAATCAATATTGGACAGAAATAGTCCAATAATGTTTTTCATGACCCAACCTAGAATTGCCTCCATCGATGATTTTAGTTTAATATCCGACCATACGAGAAACAAATTCAGAGATTTTCTTCTAAGAAAGCGAATTGGTGCCTAACTTTGTCAACATTGTTTTCAGTTGGCACATTTGAAAAATTTGTCCAGCAAGTTTACATTTCATCCATCCAAGATGCATGGCCACCGACACAGAGCAAAGTTAAACATTTGACTCAATGGGGAAACACCTTTAAAGATCTCTTCTAAATCTATTTCGCCAATTAAAATTTGGTCAAATTCACATCTTCTCCGAGATGTCCAGCATCAGGAAACTAAGTTTAACACTGACCAAACAGATTCAAAGATTTTCTCCTCTGACGGATTTGGTCAATTGGAACCAAGCTTGGTCATAATTGCCCATAGTTGGCCCCTTATGAAAAATGTGCCCGTCTGCAAGTCTGCATCACATCAGCGCATAACATAGTTCATTATTTGACCCTTTGTTGAAGAAACCTATTTGGTAAATGAAGTTCCTGGGCGCTTTTTTTAAAATTCGTTCGGCAATTTCGCATCTCATGAAAGTTTGTTGTCAATAGGGATCTTAGTTAAACATTGCTCTCTTTTAACATTAGACCCGATGGGAAAATATTCAAATGTCTTTTATTGTAAAGGCAAAGGGCCAATTGGAACCAATTTTTGTCACAATAGTCCTTTGGTAGTTCCCTTTAAGTATCGTGTCCCACAAGGGTGAAACCATCAAAGATGACCGCCAACGGAGAACTTACTCTTACATTTGACCCTATTCGAAGACACATGCAAATAAAACGTGGCCATTCGAAACCAAATTTAGGCACATAAGTCTGAAGACGTTCCGATCCAAAAAGTGATCAGTAGTTCTGCACCCATACACAATGGGGAAAATAGGTCAAGATCGCTGTTCATAATATGAAACGGAGAACTTCAAGCAAAGATCTTTTGGCTGTGTATATCAAACATAGTACATATGAGCAATACATGCCTTTTGTTTATTCTACTTATCAACATTTTGATGTTAATCTTATAGATAGAATATAATTGAAACCGTATATTGTATTTTTCTTTGCTGACTGCCTAATGTAAATGCATTTGCTATATTTTCAGGACAAATACATTTTGACATGCATGATATTTATGTTTTTGTGTACAATATGGCATGGTATACTATCCCAGTTGGACATAGATACTGACACAGAGGCTACAGCAGATCTCTGGGGATTTGTTTCGTTTGTATTACTCTACGGATTATATCACTTAATATTTATTGCAGTAGTTCTAATAAAGGTGAGAAAAGTTTTACATTAAAGGAAAGTGTCAGAAGATTGGTTCCCTGTTCAGTTTATATTCAGTATATAGGAAAAATGAAAGGATATGGATATGGATAGCTTGACTCATTGTTTTTTAAATGTTTGAGAAACGCTTGTTTTGCTATATTTATTTGGTTTATTATAGTTTATTAGCTACATTAAATAGCATGACTTTGTTCCTTTCCTTTTCTCTACACTTATCTCTGGAATTGACCCTTTATGTCAAACATTTGACTTTAATAAAGTCGTAAACGGATTATCAGCTATAGTAAAGATATTGAAAAATGACAAAACAGCTTTGCCTTGACCCATCTTTCAAAGGGCAATATACTATAGGAAAACATGACAGGTAAAGGGTAGGTTTAGGTACCCATAAACCAGTTTAACCCTACCACTGGCTTTTGCCAAGTCCGACTGTCCGAGTACTAACGTTGTTAACGTTTGTCTTTTGTTTTGTTCGTGTTTATCCTGTGCAGTTCCTAAGCAGATTGTGGCATGTAATCATAATTTTCAGCCATTATAGGTGTTTCCTGTTATCCATTTTTCACATGTAGTGAACATATTGAAAATAACGAAACAGCTTTGCCTTGACCTATCTTTCAAAAGGCAATATACTACAGAAAAACGGGAAAGATTAAGGGAGGGTTTAGGTACCAATAAACCAGTTTAAGCCCTACAACTGGCTTTTCGCTAGTGATGGTACCAAGTCTGGATGTCCCGAGTTCCTATCGTTGTTTACGTTTGTCTTTTGTCTTGTTTGTGTTTTTCATGTGTTTTCCCCTAGCATATTGTATAGCATGTAATTGTAATTTTCAGCCTTTGTAGATGTTTCCTGTTATTCCTTTTTTCGTTTAACAGAAAGTAGAATTTTAATTCTTGACTCTATAATTTTTTTCCACAGTATTTGGTGCGAAGAAACTTGATAGTATCAAAAGAAACTTCATATCAGGTGAGATTTTTATAAATTAAAGTTAATTTAGCTTTTATATATTTTATGTCTGTACATGATGATATTCAATATATGCAGATATTAAATTAATATTTACCCCGAAACTATAAAGGGTCACCCTTTTCAACTCATCTCCTAGGCAGCTTTTTAAATTTTTATGGAATGTCATAAGTTAAATTAACAATCTTTAGATATGCATGAAATATCGTTATTATCGAGAAAAGACCATTCTTGAATTCATGTATAACTAATACCGACTTTACTGTAAATTTCGTTTCTGCGGAGGGTCATTTCAACAACTTATGTCTGTTCATTCAGATCTAATCAAACATGTTGGAAAGCTATTACATACTGTAAAAGGGGTTATTTTCGCGTTTATATGTTTATTTTTACTAAACATATTCGCGAGGTTTTATTATCGCGATTCTCCCTTACCTTTCGTTACGTTTGTAACGAAAACAAATTTACGCGAGCGGAAATTTTCGCGAATATAAGCCAATCGCGAAATTAGCGAAAATAAACCCCTCGCGAATATTTCCCCTTTTACAGTATACAAGCGGGTCGATAGAGAACAAATGTAAGCGTCAAGACATATATGATAACAAAGATACTCTTTAATTTAAACAGATTTGCAATAAGTTATTGCAACTTTCCAAATAAATTGATTCCAGTGTCTTTGGAGTTTGTCTCTTCTGCAGTGTTGAGTCCGTAAAAAGATTCCCCGTGCTTGAGGTGTATGCTCATTATTTTGTCAGTTATGTTGTACTTGTTCATGTGAGAATTTCTCATATGAATGCAATATCAAAATTCAAAATTTGGCTTTCTTGTTTCTTAAAATTAAACTATTTTTCTGGCAATCTGTAAATATATTGCCCATTTCTCCAGTTTGTACTTGCCAAGTGTTCTTTCAATGAACTCGATGAGTTCCCTGTGATCGTTTATATGTTGTATTGTCTTTTGATCCCTTTGTCGGGCAACGGATGACAGTGTTTGTAAGAGTACTTTGCTCGATATATTGTGCTTGTTGACGACCTTGCATTAGAAAATGGATGCATGGATGTAGCATTGTTCAATATTTAGCAAGTGAATTCCGCGCTCAAACCGGTGCGTAGATGTGAACTGAACTTACTATGCGGTATGGTGACTTCAAGATGAAGAACAATTATGAAATCGTTGTTCAATTTCCTTGAACTTATCATAGAAAAAAGAAGAGAACCGGGGAATGTGTCACGTATTTATAGGGATTTTATACCATGTACATTTACTCCATATGTTTGTTTGTTCAGCTTGAAGTGCTGACTACTGTATCGGTGATACCCTCGTCTACTATATATTCACTATCAGATGCATCGACAAAGTTGAAATAAATAGTTAAATACCGATTTATTGTAGATTGCTATGTCGACTTACATTTGCATTGGAAATGTGATGTAAGATCTTTTAACATTCTGAATTGGTTATTGGTAAAAATCGAAATTAAATCATACTGTTTAAAAAAGGCCTTTCAAAATATACTTAGGACAAATAATTGATTGTTGGTGACTTCATTGTATTAAAAAATGTACACATTTTCATGTATGAACAATAAATTTTTACCATCGGCTTTTGCTATTTATGCAAATTGAAATATTTTGACGTACATTTTACCTACAGTGCATTCTGTAGAGACGAATTGAAAATAAAATAAGAGCAGATTTTTTAACAACATATAAATGCAACAAAAATGAGTACAAAAACTCTCTATCAATCCGAAAAAAAAACAAAACAAAACAACAACTGTGCCACAATCTACTAAGGAACTGCACAAGAAAAAGAGACAAAAACAAAAAGACAAACAACAAACGTAGACAACGATAGGACTTGGTACTGGCACTAGCAAGAGATAATGGTAGGGTTAAACCGGTTTATGGTTATCCAAACCTTATATAGCTTACAAAAAAGAAAACAAAATCCCGGTCTTTTGTATCGAAATATTTTAAAAACTTTTGTTATCAAGAACCTCTACTATTCTTTTGTTTATTTTTGTGTGCTATTTAGTGTAAGTACTATTTTTTATTGTTACTCTAATTCACGTCTATTTGCAGGGTCGGGTAGTCAAACTGATGGGAGATTCATGGATGAAAGCTCATAAGCACTAGAGGATAGATACATTGAACCTATATAATATGTTTGTAAATGAGGTTATTGAATGATATTAAATGGATTGTCATTAAAAAATTAATGTAGATATAACTGAATCTATATTGCTTTCATGTACACGTCACACAAGTGCTGCAGACCTGTAATAAGGATATTTTTACAAAAATAAACAAACGTAAGAATACGACAAAAAACAGTAAACTAATAGTCAACTTCACAAAATGTTTCATTAACAATCATACGAAAAACAAGAGTTGATAAAGAGCAAATAACCTTTTGAACCTAAATGTAATGCCACAATCAGCTAAGAGTGGAAAACAGAGGGGTCTAATCCCGGAATCCCGACATTTTTTTTCTAAATTCCAAATCCTGAACTACAAAAAAACTGAAAAAATGATGAAATCCCGATTCTCGTGAATTTTAATCGCAAGCTGAAAACATCTAATCCAGACGTTTCGAAAAAGGGCCCCTTCTCAGCTAAGTACATATCTTTGTATGAGGGAGATATTCCATGTTGTGTGTATTGCTTCTACCATTAAATTCATTATTTTTAAAATTAAGGTTACGGGACATCAACGAAGTTGGAGCCGCTTGGTCTGGTGTAATATAGCCTAATACCAAGTGCACATGAAGCAAGATTTGTCTCCCTTTTTACTTACTGAATGACTTTGTTCAAATGGTTTCTAAAATATTCTACGAAAAAAAAATCGGACTTGTTTTACCGTGTGGATTTGATTTAACAATTCAAGTTTGTTTTATTAATAAAACCAATTGTCATTATAATTAATATATTATAAGCTTGTGTTTCATAGTTTACCTGTTCTAACACTGTTACCCTTTAGCTGTGCAGTGGGAGTTTGCACTCGATTTGCAACCGTACGTAATGAAGTAAATGTATGTAAGTTAACAGCCAGAGTTCTCTCCTGGCTCTCACACCAAAGTAAATGACCACAACCTTAGAGGTGAAATACTGGTGAAAGATGGGTTAAACAACATAAAAAAAAACAAACAAACAAATAAACAAAAGGAAGGGGTTAATTAGATATATGTAGTGATGGAGAAAAATGCGTACATGAACGCATACTTCCATTAATAACACTTGCCTAACACTTATACAACTTTCAGAGAAATTCAGTATTGCTTTTCCTGAACAGTTTTTGATTTGTTGATTGTTTGCATCGTACTAAGTACTTCTTCTTAATTGCTTTTTATTCAGGTAACAACCAATATGTCTTTTAGCATGTTTAGTAGTTTCTACGGGGCGCCGAATGGGACTGTTGTAGTTTTGTACTCGAAATTAAATTTTGTACGGACAAAAGTGAGTTTTGTTCAACAAAAATGAGTTCAGATTAACAAAAATTAACAATAACATACAACAAATTTGTATTTTGTCAGACAAAATTATCTTTCAGTGGACAAAAGTTACCTTTGTCATGACAAAATTCATTTTTGTATCACAGATTTTACTTTTGTTACCGGATTTGAAAATTGGGTAACAAAAGACAATTTTGTATGCAAATTAGTTTAGTTTGGACTCCGTGAACTAATTTGCATACAAAACAAAGAAACATTATGACAAAATAAGTTTTTTTCACAAAATTCAATTTTGTGTTTACAAAATTGAATTCTGTAATAATAAAATCACCTTTGTCATGCAAAACTATGGTTTCAGTGCACAAAATTCATTTTTGTAGACAAAAGTCAGTTTTGTCAACAAAAGCCACTTTTGTCACGACAGAATTCATTTTTGTATGCAAATGATTGACCTACACTTGTTAGCTGTCCGCCGATTGTTTGAAATACTTGCAGTTAGCTCATTATCTGGTAAAGGTTAATATGGAATTGGAATCGTAGAATAAATCCAAATTAAAAAAAAAAAACAAAACGTCGTTCAGAAATAAAATCTACGGAGGTATGCTCTTAAAATACACTCTACTCTCGTTATCTCGAACACATTTAAGTCGAAATTCCGGATAACTCGAACAGAGTTTTCGAACCATTAACAGTAATATCTATATTAATTCACTCCTGATATCTCGTATTTACGCTTAAGTCGAACTAATTTTCGTGGTCCCAAGCGATTCGACTTAACGACAGTCTACTGTAATATTTTCCATAGATTGTGTCATAAACTTCAATCCCGATTCTTTGTTTTGTAATCGATTTCAAAACCTCCCTCCCCTTTTTCTAATAAATGAAATATTAAGATATTTTAGAGCATGCGTCTCAAGTGAAGAATTTTATGCTTTTTTATGGTGTACATTTTAACTACATGGGGAAATGCCCATTCAAACTTATTTTTTGGTTATAAACATAAAGCCTTGGTAGATTAAGAAAATTATTTTTAATTTTTAGTTTCAGGAACGACTTACAAAGATGCAATTATGTGCAAATTTTTGTTAAAAAAATCACATGTTTTGTGCCCATATTTCACAAAAAGTCATTACATGAATCGTGGTATAAAGACAGTAACCGGTTCTCGTTCTGCCTTTTATTTGTGGGGGCTTCCTGAGAGTTCCGTTATTATACTTTCCCCCTGGAGGGGATGGCAGCGAGTGGTACGTATGTAAGTGTTCCCCTATTTCGCGTTAGCGTTATGGACCTCAACTTGATCAGGTTGGGTCTTTTGGCCCATATTGGGAAGTATACCCCATTTGGGGTATTATACCTTATATTTGGTATATTTTATGGAGATAATTTATGTAATTTTAGAATTATGCATTGATACTCAAAAGCGCATCAGTTAATGCGCATATGCAGAAAATAAATTAACAGTAACTTCGGTATTTTGATATTTAACATCAATTGCAGCATCTTTTGTAAAAGAAGACCAATTATTATTTCAAATTCAAAAAAGTTGCGTGTCAAAGAAAAGTGAGTATTTATTGAGCTTACAACTGTTCCAAAAATGAAAATAAAACATTTTTTTTATTAGCTCGCCGGGACGAATGTCCGGAGAGCTATTGTCATACCCCCGGCGTCGGCGTCGTCGGCGTCGGCGTCAGCAAAACTTTAACCTGGCTTGTGGAATTGAGACCTGAATAGCTAGGATGTTGATATTTGGTAAGTGACTTCCTTGTGATGAGAGCTTTCTTCTTATACTATACTTGTCGACATTTTGACCTTGACCTTGCCCTAAGGGCAATTTTTTAAAAACTTTAACCTTGCCTCTAGAAGGTAGGCTTTTAGTGGTAGGGTGTTTATATTTGGTATGTAACTTCCTTATGATGAGAGCTTTCTTCTTGTACCATATTTGTAGACATTTTGACCTTGACCTTGCCCTGAGGGCAATTTTTAAAAAAAAAAAACTTTAACCTTGCCTATAGAAGGTAGGCTTTTAGCGGAGGGGTGTTTATATTTGGTATGTGACTTCCTTATGATGAGTGCTTTCTAGTGCTACCAAAGTTGTAGACATTTTGACCTTGACCTTGCCCTGAGGGAAATTAAAAAAAAAACTCTAACCTTGCCCCTAGAAGGTAGGCTTTTAGTTGTAGGGTGTTCATATTTGGTGTAGAACTTCCTTATGATGAGAGCTTTCTTCTGGTACCATACTTGTAGACATTTTGACCTTGACCTTGCCCTGAGGGCAATTTTTTAAAAACTCTTACTTTGCTTCTAGAATTTAGTTGTTTAGTGGTAGGATGTTCATATTTGGTATGTGACGTTCTTTTAATGAGAGCTTTCTAATGGTACCATATTTGTAGACATTTTGACCTTGGCCTTGGCCTGAGGGCAATTTTTTTTAAAAGACTTTAACTTTGCTTTTAAAATTAAGTTGTTTAATAATAGGGTGTTTATATTTGATATGTGACCTTCTTGTGAAGAAAGCTTTCTATTACTTTCGAATCTATTGTGCATTGAGGTTACTTGAATCCCCGGCGAGCTATGTTGTCTTCTGACAACTCTTGTTTGAAAAGTGATTTTTCACAAAAATTTTCAACTCCACAATTAAGAATTTTATCACTATAAAAATATACCCCACTTGATGTATAATACCCCAAATGGGGTATACTACCCAATATAATCCATAAGACCCAACCTGTTGATGGCAGTATTTGGTACGTATATAAAATTCGCGACGTTCCGTTTACGATATTGTCTGGTCCTCGTAGGAATCCTTTGCAGGTATGTCAACTCACGCTAAGGCTAAGGAACTGGGGAAGGCAATACTCACAATAACAAGCTGGGTGCATACTGTTAAATGTTCCTCTTGACGTTCTATATTACGTTACAGGATTGTACTCCTATAAGGAGGAACATACTAACAGACAGACAGACAACAGAAGACAGATGAATTATACAGATAAATTTTACATAAAAATGCTCTACACCGGGATATCAAACATTGCCTTTTTATACAGGTTATTGCTAAATACAGGTGGTCGCTAAGGCAGGTTTTATGGTACTTCAAAATGGATGATTGCACAAGGTCATTAAAAGGCCTAAAATAAAATTAAGTTTGTTTGCTCTTCTCCTACATGTGTCCTACCTATCCATCATAAAACATCCCGACCCAAAACACTTTATTACCCCATATAGAAAAATATTTTATTATTTATTTATTTATTTATTTTTTTGCAGCAAAAAGACAAAATTTTTACTAAGATCACAGGAAAAATATGAATATCAATAACATAAAATTATTTCTCTACCTACCTACAATGTACCCACTTCAAAAATGACTGGTCGGGGAAGGACAAACAAAAATATTATTACCCATGGCCTCACTATTATATTAAATAAACTGAAATCTTTTAGCATTATAAACATGTCCTTGTATCATCTTCAGCTGTATTTTACTTGATTATTTAGGAGGCTATATAACCCCCCTTTTCGTACGCAGGATTTGCAGCCTTTTTATAGCGTATTCCGTATGCAAAGGCATGGTACGGGGTACGCAACATGTGCAGTATACCGTACGCAGATGCAAATTATGGAAATTTTGCACAAAATAATCTTTCCAAGCTGTAATTTAAAATGCCTACGTATATGCTGGATTTAAGCTGTAAATTTATTAGAGGTGTAACGATTTACCGATGAATCGATAGTATTGATCGCTAATGGGGACAATTCGTGTATCGTATCGTCAGTACGAAATTGTGATACCTTAACCAGTTTTTTTATTAATTTATTCTGATAAAGGTAAGACTGGTTACTCAATCTTACATGGTACAAAGACCCTACAAAAACTTTAAAGTCAGCTGTATATTTAGATTTGTTTTTACTTTCGAAATTGAAAAATGACGGGTGTCTTAAAACTTTAATTTGTTCAAAGCGTAATGGTTCCAAACTTCCTATTGTTAATTTATCATTCCTTAGTTGTAACATCGGTTCTGCTCCTGCATACAGCCTGTATATTTCTAAGCTGACAAGATATTCTACAGCATCCTCCCAATACATGGACAAACATATATTCATAAATAATTAAAAATCTTGTCCTCCAAAAATAAGAAGAGATTTTCGAAATCACACTCTCCAAGTTCTACGATTTATATAAGAGGTTGGTTGAACCTAAAAGAGCAGTGTGGCAGCTTACAACTGTTTCGTTACTTTTAGAGTTGAGTTATTGTTGACTGCGTTTTGAACTTTAGACATGCCATTTTTCATATGATTGGTTATTTTTGCATACCATTGGATGAAATTATAAATGTACTTCAATTTCATAAATAGCTTTTTTATGTGGTATATATTTATTTCAATAGGTTTAGAAATCCAGTTTTCCTTTTTACTGGTATCCGATGCTATCTTTTCCGCTTTCAATTATACGAGAGTTCCTACTTGAAAGTCCCGTATTACATATTTTATGAAAGGATATGGAGTAAATGAACATGAGACCATAACACATATGTTCACTCCAACTGCAATAATTTTAATGAGCTGTATGGCCATTTCGGAAATTAATTCCTCATCAGCAGCACTAGAACCCAAACAAAGGAAATCCATATTCAAAAAATGGCTAAAATGCATAAAACCAAACGAAATCCGAATAATCAGTAATATCAAATATAGAAAAGGACAAAATTACGATGGAGGGAGTTAATCCTTTGGTTTTAGAATTTACATAAATTTAGATAATATTCATTGAACAAAGGGTACACATGATATATTATCTCATGTACAAGTACACCATATCTAAGAAAAATAAAGAGCATACATCTCTACCACGGGGAATTGTTTTACCAACTCCACACTGCAATAAAAGACAAACTCCAGTATTACATATTTTATGAAAGGATATGGAGTAAATGAACATGAGACCATAACACATATGTTAACTCCAACTGCCACAATCTGCCAAGGAACTATACAGGAAAATACAAATAAGGAAAAAGACAAACGTAAACAACGATAGGAACTAGGTGCAGCCGAACTAAGTATTGTCACTAGCAAAAGCCAGTGGTACGGATAAGCGGGTTTATAGGTACTCAAACCTCTTCTTTATCTATCCCATTTCCATATAGTACAATAAACACAGGAATAAAGCCCAATACATGTAAAATACTAACTCCATAACCACAGTCTTGAAAGGATAGAAAATGAAAATATATTATTTAGAAAGATGGGTCAAGGGGTGCTCGCCATTAAACTGCCGGATAGCTCAAGGAGACTAGTCTGATGGTTAAATACTATCTAACTTCCGAAGAAAAAAAAACAAACTCAAAACTTCCCTAAGGTTTTGATAAACAAATCATATATTTCATATATTCCAGTAGACATCGGCAGTATTTGTAGGAGGCCAGTGTGTGTGTAAAATTTTCAGGTCACTAGATCTCAAAGCTACTTTAATAGATGCAAGCAGAGAATCTTATCGATATCCCCTATGACGTAAAGAATGTAAGTTACGTCCCAGCTTTTCTGGATCTTAAATGAGTCTCTTGCATTTGTTAACAATATTTCCGTAAAACAAGGATTAGATATGCCGTTAGTAATAAGCTGTTTCCGAGTAACACCAAATGTATTCAACAGCTCATGAAATATGTAACCCTAGTGTAAAAGTTTGGCTGTGATAGGATCGTGAGGTTACGTTCATTAAAATCGTAAAGAGTAGAATAAACACGTGGGAAAAAATCACCAAGTATGATGTAGGTAGAGGAATGTCGCCGCCAAGAAAAGGGAAATTAGTAATAGCAATATCAAAGTGATCCCTTTTATCATAGAATTTGATTGTATTTTACAAGAGTCAGTAATGGTAGATAGATCAAGAAATCATTGTTAGCTTTATATGATTTTAGCTCTTGTAGTCCACATAATCTAATGTTATGAATGTTATCATTTAAAATAGAAACAACGGCAGTAGAATACCGAAGGAACAAAGGGGTGAAATTCACAAAAATCGAAGTCCAAAGACGGGGCAAAAACGAGAACACAGAAAACAATGACGTTAGACACAAAAACAATGACGCCAGACAGACACAAAGCACAGAACCAGAAACCACAACATTCAGAACAAAGGCACTCACAGTGTGAACTCCAGTGAAACTGAGAGTGACATCAGGTGCTCCGGAAGGGTAAGAAATAAGTTTATCACTGTTTTGTAAGATTTCGTTTTGAAGTTTTTCCATGAAGTCTCGTTCGTAACATAATAGAAAAAGATCCGCAATTTATCGTAAAAAATGGATAACAGGAAACACCTACAATGGCTGAAAATTATAATTACATGCCACAATCTGCTATGGAACTACACATGAAGAACACGAATAAGACAAAAGACAAACGTATACAACGACAGGAATTCGGGACAGCCGGAGTTGGTACCGGTACTAGCAAAAGCAAGCGGTAGGGTGAAACCGGTTTATGGGTACCAAAACCTCCCTTTTATTTGCCCCGTTTCCCTATAGTATAATAAGTATACGAATAAAACCCAATAAAGATAGACTACTAACTCCATGACCACAATCTTGAAAGAAAAAAAGCAATACGTAATTTTGAACGATGGGTCAAGGGGTGCTCGCCGCTAAACTGCCGGCTAGCTCAAGGAGTCTAGTCTGCTGGTAGAACACTGTCGCACTACGGAAAAAACTTCCCGAATTCTTTGGTCAAGAATCATAAATTTCAGTAGACATCGGCAGTATCAGTGAGAGGCCAGTGTGTGTGCACAATTTTAATGTCATTAGGTCTCAAAGCTAATTTAACGGATGCAAGCAGAATATCTTGTAGATATCCTCTATTACGTAAAAAATGTAAGTTACGTCCCAGCTTTTCTTCTGGCAATTTGTAACATAATTTCCGTAAAACGAGGATTAGAAATGCCCTTGGTAATAGCTGTTTACGAGTAACGCCATATGTAGACAACAAATGTTCATATCTATTATAAAACTTTTTTAATGTATTCAACAACGTATGAAATCTGTAACCCTGTTGTAACAGTTTGGCTGTGATAGTAAGGTTACGTTCATTAAAATCGTCAAGAGTAGAACAAACTCGTGGGAATCGTACAAGTTGAGAAATATACACCCCGTAGGATGCAGCTAGAGGGATGATAGTGAAATCAAAATCATCCCGTTTAACATTGTGCCTGAGTGTTGTCAATAAAATCTTGCAGTTAGAAATGCACAATTTGTACCCATGTCCAGGACCAATGATTATTGTAGGTAATATTAGAGAAGAATCCTTGCTTTGTTAGAAGAAATGAATTGAAGAGTGAAGACCAGAAAATGTTAAAGACCATTTAACAAGTTGTCCCAATTAGGATTTAATCAAATTATGTGGAAGGGTAGTATAAAGTCTGGAAAACGGATGAGACTGGTCTTTCATTTCATTTTAGTTTACCTAAAACTTCAGTTTGCATTTAAACACTCCGAAGGTAATTAACACTAGAGTTTTGATAAGTTTTTTTTTACAGTATTTAATTACCAACTCCTTTATGCAATAAGTGAACGACCTAAATGTATGGATAAATTAGTAGCAGAACACTTACAAGATGCCGAAATTAAAACTGAGGGGATTTTTGTGAAGCTTAGGAACCCAGTACATGGTAGGCAAGCTGTTATCTTTAGGTGGAACTTTTATCTTTTCTATATCCTTATGATATTGTTTGGTTTACGTTTTTCGTCTCATTTGAAACATCTGAAAGTGTTTGACTTGTCCAGTTCGTTTTGTTTACATCGATATAGTATTTCTTTGCACTTTAAAGTAGATTTAATTTTCAAAAATTGTTTAACATGTTCATTGGTTTGTCGATTGTCGTATAAAGTCGATTAAAGCAGAAAGCATCAATGATTTTTGATCGTTCAAAGAGTGGACTATTAACAGACATAGTTACATAATGACATAGACATAATGAAGACATGGATAAAGCGTTGCTCGACATTTAGAAAAGAATTCCGCTCAAACCGTTGCTAGGGGCTGTCTTGAACTTACTATGAGGTATGAGCAAAGCTTATTGTTGAAGGCCTCATGGTGACTTCAAGATGAAGAACAACAATAAAAGCGTTGTTCCTTGGCTTGTTTTACCATGTATTTGTAGAGACTTTGTCTCATGTGCATTTACTCCATATCCTTTTATTCACCATAGTATCAAACCCCAAAGAGATTGTGTTAAAGAAATTGAACTAATGAGTATCTCCCTCTCGCAAAGCTCTGTCCTTAGCTGATTTTGGCTTTACTTTTTAGGTCTTTTAGTCATTTGTTCCGTGTCAGCTTTTACACATGTTTCGGTGTATGGATTTCCAAATGTATTTTGTTTTTATCTACCCGGAAGAGACACACGTTGTCGAAATGCTCATATTCAGAAACTAAATTTACAGTAACTTCGATTTTTTTATTTAGTGGAAAAACCATGCCTCCCATTGTCCCACTATACAGATCTTTAATATTTACGAGGTTTTTACGTTTGCTTTTAATATTATAATTTTAAAAGTCTACTTTTGCAGGATTGTTCCTTAGCATGATATTCAGTGACATTACACCACTGTTTTGATATTTTAAACCTAGTATGATTGTGGGATTAACAAAAGGTAAAATTTCACAACTGCAGAACTTCAAAGCCCCTAACACTACTTTATATCAAAACTTTTAAAAATCATTAGTAGATCTGTTCACTTTACTATGATTTGAATTTATCATATTTTGCGATGTAATTTGTAAATTCGACTTAGTATTGCCCTTACACAATTTTAAATATTCAAAGTTTTTTCCACACCTGTTTTCCCAGCCTGTAGAATAGTTTTTATCTACAACACAGATATTTATCGTTTGCACATTTGTAACGTTGGGGTTTCTAATATCCTTCTCGCAGGAGGATATACGTCTATGCTTTTCAGGTTTTTCTTTTTATACATGCTTTAACTTTATTTATTCTCTTCAAAAGTGAAAACATGTGAAAAAAGGCAATATTACTATCTGTGTACTTCTCTGCGTGACTATTTTTCATAATTCCAATCAAATTTACATCTGGATTTTTATTTAAACAAATATGCTTTAAACAATTAGGCGTATTTTATGTATTACTTTGAAGCTATAAACTGGAAAAGAGTTCGATTTTTGTGTGTTAGTAACTAATTTTCTTTATTCGAATACAAGTCCCACAGATAAAAAATATACACAAGAGAGAAAGTCTATACAAATACACGGCAAAATCAAGCAATTGAACAACACTTTTATCCTTTATCTTGATCTTTAGGTCACCATGAGGCCTTCAACAATAAGATTTTCTCATACCTCATAGAAAGTTTAAGACGGTTTAGCGGAATTCATTGCTTGATGTCGAACAACGCTGTATTCATGTTTTACTGGCAATGAAAGAACATGAATGTAACTGGCAAAATGTTCTTACAGTTATTGTCATCCGTTAGCTGACAACAGCACCAGTGTCCCAAGGTAGTGGACAATCACAACTTATTGACAAACACAGGATGTAAATCAAGTCGAGTGTAAAGAAACTTGCAATATGAAAACGTCAGATGTGGGCACTTTCAACAAAAAGTCAGAATAACATTTCAAAATTACAAAGAAAGTATGATAGTACATCCGTATGATCAACGCATTCATCTAAGAAATTATCTCAAGAAAAAATAGACCATAACTGAAATGTATATAAAGCATATATTTTTGGAACCGAGTAAATTTTTATTTTCAGTAAAGATAAACTGCACTCTTAAATAAACAAAAACCAGATTTCGAGTATACACACATGCAATAAAGTCTCTACCAATACACTGCAAAACCAACAATGAAAAGATATTTTAGAGGCACGCGTACATGAACAAGTGCCTAAAATTCTTTCAAATGCTTGTGATGGACGTACCTGTCATCGAAATCTTAGGCCATTGCTTTCCTTTTACAATGTAACAACGGCAGTAGAATACCGAAGGAAGAAAGGGATGAAATTCACAAAAATCGAAGTCCAAACACAGGGCAAAAACGAGAACACAGAAAATAATGACGTTAGACACAAAAACAATGACGTTAGACAGATACAAAAATGTTTGATCAATTAATTGACTTATGTGTCAATTGTTGGCTTCCTGTCAATGCTCTTTCGCTTGTCGTTTTCTTTCACAAATAATGGAATGGTTTTAAAGTAGCGTTTTAGCTTACCTGGCCTACAAGGCCAGGTGAGCTATTGCCATCATTTGGCGTCCGTCCGTCGTCAGCCTGTCCGTCCATCCGTCGTAAACTTTTTGAAAAATCATCTCCTCTGTAACAACTGGACCAAATTTTGCCAAACTTTGCGTAAGTCATGACCAGGGTATCTAGATTCAAAATAAGTTCGATAAGTCCGAGGACTAAACAACATGGCTGTCGTTACTTAAAATAGGCCAGGGTCAAATTGCTGTTTTCGGCAAATAACTCAAAAAACAATTCAGATATCAAAAGTCTGACATGGGGTAAAATGATCAGCATGACAAGATCTACTTGCTCTGCAATTTTGAGGACAATCTTATAATCCAATTTGAGTTATTGCCCTTTTCCCGTAAAGTTTTCAAATTTTAGATATTTTTTTAATTTTTCACCAGAAAAATTGTAACTAATACAGGTCAACTTTAAATTGCAAGAATGTTGAGCATACCAAGATCTACCCACCTGGAAATTTGTAGAAAATCTGAATTCCCATCTATGAGTTATTGTTCTTTAATGGTGACATTTTTTGTTATAATTTTTTCATTTTGGCTTATATTTCAAAAAGATTTGAAATAAAAGTTTAGTTTTAGATACAAAAATGTGCAGCATGTCAGGGACTTCATTTTATCTTCAAACTTAAAGTTGTTTAACCAGCCTGCACTACATCAAAGATGACAACGAGGGGCAACTTCATTTAACATGGGACCATTTGAAGATCTGCACTCTTGGCTACTACTTGAATTCATTTTATTTTAAGATGTAATTTGTATACTCGTCTTAATATTGCTCTAACGCAATTCTAAATATTCATACTTTTTTCACACCTATTTTCCCAACCTCTTCATTTACAATCATACTGCACAGATAATTATCATTTGCACATTTTGTAGCATGGAGGTTTATAATATCCCGCTCGGGGTAGGAAATACGGCTATGCTTTTCGGGTTTTTTTTATACATGCTTAAACTTAATTTATTCGTTCTCCAAGTGGACACATGTGAAAAAGCAATATTACAATCTGTACATCTCTCTAGGTGGGTGACTATTTTTCATAGTTCCAATCACATTTATTTCTATTTTTTTTTAATAAATGTGTTTTAACCTATTAAGATGGTTCGGGTGTCTAAAACTTTGCATTCATCTTGCGTATGTGATGAAAATTGGAAATTGTCATTAAAATGATATTTTACTGAATTTGGCCTCCTATTTTGATATTTTTGGTAATGAGTACTTCTTTTTTGACTACTTTTTGATTCTGGCTTTCCACATTGTTAGATTTTAATGCTGCTGATGAGAGGTTACTCCTTGAAACACGTGTACAGCATAACGAAATTTACCGTTTTCTATGTAACTTTGGTATTTATTGTACTTTGAATAGTTCATTGTTGATAGATAATCAAAGAAGCAACCTTTATGCTGCGAGTATGGAAAGTATTTCACTTTTTGAGAAACTCTTATTTTATTAAGGGGAAATAATTCTAAAGGAATAGTATGGAGAAAATCACATTTTCGGGATTTTTTTTTAAATATGATCGTTGACCCCAATTTATTATTTCATATTTCCAAAGATATTTCTTAAACAAAGTCAATACTACACTTTCACGAAAATCTATCGTATTATTAATATAAGAAAATATAAAATAGCATTTTCTCCCTATATAGACTAATTTAAAAATTCAAAATCTTTCTATTTTCGGAAGTTTCTACCGGAAAACCAGCTATGTGACCCATATGAATTTTTACTAGTTAATTGGGTGTATTTAATTCAATCTTCCAATCACAGAAAAATAAGATAATTCCATCGTTTTGGTTTTAGTACCACGAACTACCTTAAGCATATTTTATTTACTGTGGAAGATTTTTTATTCGTGGACAACAATTTTTCTGGTTTTCTTCAAAATTGGGCAACAATTTTTCTGGTTTTCTTCAAAATTGCTATTTCCCGGGCACTTAAATTCGTAAAACTGTATGCAAAAATGCATTTCGGTGGAAACTTTATTTCGTAGTACTTTCACAGTCAATACTTTCAATCACTACACTGGATAAGTGTTTGATGTTTTGTGTAAGTACCTATGTCTTTTGCGAAAAGAGGTCCCACATTAAAAAAATGTACAGGAGACGAAGTCTATACAAATACTAGGAAAAACCAAGCAATTGAATAAAGCTTTTATTGTTGAATTCTATTTTTAAGTCACCATGAGGCATTCAACAATATGCTTTCCTTATACCTCAAAGTAAGTTCAAGACGACCCTAAGTATCGGTTTTAGCGGAATAAATTGCTAGATGTCGAGCAACGCTACATTCATGTCTTTACTGGCCATGGATTCGGGATTGTCAACACGACAAAGTGTTCTTACACTCATTTTCATCCGTTAGCTGACAACAGCACCAGTGTCCCAAGGTAGTGGACAATCACAACTTATTGACAAACACAGGATGTTAATCAAGTCGAGTGTAAAGAAACTTGCATTATGAAATCGTCAGATGTGAGCAATTTCAACAGGTGGTCAGAATAACATTTCAACATCCGTTGATAACATCCGTTATATAGATGATGCTCTTTCATTGAACAATCCTCAATTTAAAGATAACCTTCATCTTATATACCCAAATGAACTCGAAATTAAAGAGACCACTGATACACCATCATCAGCATCATACCTGGACTTATACCTCTACATTGACAACTCTGGACGTCTGAAAACAAAACTTTACGACAAGCATGATGATTTCGACTTTCCAATAGTGAACTTCCCGTTTTTGAGCAGTAATATTCCCACTTCTCCGGCATATGGCGTGTACATTTCACAACTCATTCGCTATTGCCGTGCCTGTAGTTTGTACAGCGATTTTGTCAACAGAGCGAAATTACTGTCTCAAAAACTTACACATCAAGGGTATGTTCAGTCACTGTTGCAATTGTCACTACAGAAGTTTTATGGTCGTCACCATGATTTGACA
The DNA here is from genome assembly GCA_002080025.1 of Modiolus philippinarum. Lineage (NCBI taxonomy): Eukaryota > Metazoa > Mollusca > Bivalvia > Mytilida > Modiolidae > Modiolus > Modiolus philippinarum. The sequence goes on from MJUU01021501.1 coordinate 25,841, forward strand.
GACCATTACAGTGTTTCTGTTTCACAAATGAGAACAGATATTTTTGGGTAGATCCAGAGTTTGTTACCGGACTGACTAACACCGACTGTGACAAAACCAAACCTTTCACTGGCAGTGTGACGGGTGCCACGCGTGGAGCAGATCATGCTTACCCTTCCGGAGCACCTGATGATACCTGAGTTTTAATAGGGGTTCACACTGCTAGTGCTTTAGTTTTGTGGCGTTTTTGTTCACTTTTGTTTATTTGTTTTGTCTTTGTCATACTGTCTCAATTCTTGTTGCTGTGAGTTGCCGTGATGTTGGATTTATGATTTTAGAATTTCCCCTTTCCCTTTCTTGCTTCGGTATTCGTTTGCCGATGTATTCAAAATTACTAAAATTTAAAATTATGATAGTTCATCCATATAAGAAATTCTCTTCAGAAAAGGTACACCATAATGGAAATGTATAGGGAACATTCATCTCTTGTACTGAAGAATTTTTTACCCCACATTTCAGTGGTAAGTTTTACGGTCGTCACCACGATTTGACAGACCATTACAATGTTTCTGTTTCACAAATGATAACAGATATCTTTGGGTAGATCCAGAGTTTGTTACCGGACTGACTAACACCGACTGTGACAAAACCGGACATTTCACTGGCAGTGTGACGAGTGCCACACATGGAGCAGATCATGCTTACCCTTCCGGAACACCTGATGATACTCCC
>MJUU01021501.1:29547-51611 GCA_002080025.1 Modiolus philippinarum
AGAAGATCTTTGAATGAAAAGTTTACGCCGGACGGACGACGGACGGACGGACGACGGACGAAAAGTGATGGCAAAAGCTCACCCTGGCTCTAGCCAGGTGAGATAAAAAAACTAGCACTGTTACCATTAAAAAAATGTTAGTATCATCAGAAGCTCTGGAATGATAAACATAATCTGCTTCACGCATTGCACCTTGCATCCATGGAACAGATCAAGCCATGTCATCAAGGGGTATTGGTATACCATCTGCAATCCCACATAAAGCAACGAATGGAATAAGATGAAAGTTTCAGAGAGTCTTAATCACTCAATGGCAAAAAACACCTCCTATTTTTAATTTTGATGTGACCAATTTTATGGGGTCATACATTGTCATTGGAGTAGTAGAGTAATGGTATGCTATCTGCAACTCCTCTTATACCAATGAATTGAATTTAATGACACTTTCAGAAGATCATTATCATATGATCCCATAGTGCATATTGTATTTTTGATTTTTATCTGACCAAATCTGTGGATTTCCGAAAGCCAAACTTGGACTCTGCAATCCATGCATTTGGGTGTGTGGCATTTAATGAGCTCTGGTCACAGTATTTCTAGTTAATTTCGATTTCGTACTTCATTTGAAAGCTTAGTTTCAAACCGAACTTTACTTGACTAATTTGATTTACTGAAAAATGCGTGCCAAAGTCGATAGCACTAGAGCAGGAAGCTGTTAAGACGAGCAATGTATACTGTCATTTAATTGGTTATCAGTTGATTTATTTACATCGTTACTACTGGATAAAATAAGAAAGGACACCTTGATACCAAAAGGCTATTATGGTGAGTTCTGTAGAGAAAAAACTCAATTCAGTAGCTGTTATTGATATGCGTGATTTGACAAATAATTTTCTAAATAATTGTCAAAATCCCAACAAAGCATAAATTTCGAGATATAAAATACCATGATAGTTTTTAAGTAATCTACCAAAGGTTGCAGGTTACAGAAAGGCTCAAACATCATTTTGAGCAATGCCATCTCTTTTTAGTATCGTCTCTGCTGTGTAAAATGATCCCCTGCTCACAACCTCCTAACGTCGCTTTTGTTATATCTTGCTATATTTTTCGGCAGAACACAAAACTTTAATGGATTTTTGATAATTTAATATCGATATTCTATGAATCCTTGTACGAAAATGATGAGTATATTGCTATCGTATGAAAAAAGGGGGAAATAGGGTAAATGTCAAAGAGACAATATCCCACCTCTAGATTAAAACTACCCAAAACAAAACATTTAGTGGTCACCGTACGGTCTTTAACACAGTGAGGAACCACACACCATATAGCAAGTCCTAAATTGCCCCAAAAAGAAAAAAAGGAATAAATCAATTGAAACAAATCTCATCCAATAACCCGATTATCAAGAAACTAAAATTTTACAAGAAGACAAGGGCAAGCCAATTACCAACATATTCCATATTTGAAAAAAGCTTATTCTTTTGCAGTTAATAAACCTGTACCTTCTTTTTTAAAAATTTATAAAGTTGCGTAAAGTCATAGTCGTCATTTACTTATCATAGCAATCTCTTTCCATCTCCGTGCCTAAATAACTGTTATTTCATTTTATTGATTAGCGCAATTGCATATACTTAATAATCACTCAAGCTTTTCTTAGTTTTTGACGTTTTGTTTGATTGGGAATTAAACAAATGGTGGAGATGAAATTAAACATGAAAACGTTAGTTGATATGGAATTCTCTAATGGTATGCGATGCACGCGTCATTTGACGGAACTTGGTGATTTTGTAGAATGTCTGAGGTAGGTCGCACAGATAGTGATAAGTTTGTGGTGTGTGTTCAACGATTTAAATAGTATAATGAAGTAAACCAGTCAAAAGGAAAAAATAAATGATTTATTGAAAACATCTTTCAATTTTAACGAATAATCACAGACTGTATTGTCGTAATGCGGGGGACAAAGATCATTAGAAATAATTTCCGCGTATCTAAAGATTGCCTTTTTGCTTGACTTTCAAACGCAAAGTTATTTTATGTTAATTTAATTTCAAATAACAAAATACGAAAGTTTACTGTAAATTTAGAGTCTGCAAATGGCTATTTCGACAACTTATGTCTCTTCGGTGCAGATCAAGTCGAAATGTTTGGAAGACATTGGAATACCAAAACAAATGTAAATTGATTGATTGATTGTTGTTTAACGCCAACTTCAGCTATATCTTGGCGTGAACTGTTGATGATATTATGAATATATTACTTAAACAATCATATAAAACGTATGGCTATGTACAGATAAAACAACTTCTAAAAGATAAAATCGTTCGCTAAACAATCTTAGATAAATAGATCAGATTTAATGAAAAAAACAAATGTAAATATGACCAAAAAGATGTAATGGGAAGCCAAAAACAGCTACATGTGTAAGGACAGAGGTATTCAAGAGGGAGACACTCCTTAGTTTTTAGCAAAATTTTAAAATCAGCATTAGTATATATTGAGAAAAACTGCAAAATATTTTTGCTAGCCAACAGAACATACTGATTTATAACACTTAGATTCCTTTGAAAACAAGGGTATAATTAGTAGTAAAGATGTGTCTGTAAAACCAGCTAGAAATTTAAAGAATTTAATCATGGAAATGAGTTATATATGCTATTACCCATTTACATTTATATGTAAAATTCTCTGTTTAAAAATATACTTAGCAATTTTTTAAAAAAAAGAAAAAAGATCACATTCTAGGTTGAGCGTTTATGAAGTCAAATATTATGACATCAATTTAAAATACATGCAACAAAAAAAACATATATTTGGAATATGAAGGATGTGTCATTTGTCATTCCAAATATGAACCAAATATCATTGTTGACTTTTTGAATAAATCTCACGCAAAGGTTTATACTAAAAGAAATACACATATGAACTAGATTTGCAATAGCAGATGTCATCACAGACGACCAATTCGATCAATCCATCTCATTCGCAGCCTCAGTATCTACATAGAAACCAATTTTCTTTGAAATCGGACAAAGTATAAATTTGATGTATTATGGCGGCTATCTTGGGAATTGCAGCCATTTAAAAATGTCCGCATAAATTCCTTTCTCTCATCTAACCGAACTTTTATACAAAATATGTCATTTGTCATTCCAAACATATATCCAATATCCTTGTTGACTTTTTGAATAAGTCAGATGCCAAGGTTTATACTAAAAGAAATACACATATGAACTAGACTTGCAATAGCAGATTTCATCACAGACGACAAGTTCCATCATTCCATCTCATTCGCAGCCTCAGTATCTACCTAGCCAAGAAACCAATTTTCTATGAAATCGGACAAAGTATAAATTTGACGTATTAAAGCGGCCATCTTGGAAATTGCAGCCATTTAAAAAAATGGCTGCTTTCTCTCATCCTACCAAACCTTTATACAAAATATGAACAAATTGAAAATTTTTAACAAACATCATATAACTTTAGGTGGTGGTCTAACTGTGTGAAATCATTTCATTCAGCCATTTAAAAATAATCGCTCGGACAAAAATCATGGAAGAAGAAGAGAAAAAATCAGAAGAAACGTAGAATGACAACATATCACCCCGACTTCGCCTGGAGTGACATAATCATGAAAACACTATCACCTTCATTAAAACAAATACCAACACTTTTTTCAGACAAGCATGCGAAATCTGTATGCCCCGAATCTCCGATCACCAAGAGCATACAATAAGTGTAGGTGTCACTCACGGCTGGCCGGATAAAAAGTTTGATTTCCATTGAAAAAGATTAATACCGAACGTTTCCAGTTTAATTTTGCAGATGGATGCCGTGTTTGTTACCTAAATAGTAGGATTGTCGGAAGATTGTTCTTTATTCTTCTCGGTGCAACCAGCGAAATCATACAGGTTTGGATACGTGTTAACAATACCCCCGGCTTAAAGTATAATACAGCCCTAGCACTTTTTTATCAAAAAGTTTGACATTCTGTGTATTAATAAAGTCTACAAATCAACAATTAAGAATTGAATGCATTATTTTGAAGTTTTATTGGGGTATGAAAGTGTTGACCGAAGCACATTTTTGTGCGCCCGGTCAACACTTTCGTAATCCCTACATTGTATGAACTTTAAAATAATGTATTCAATTCTTATAATTACATTTTAAAACCAAAAAGTAAAAAACAACTGTATTTAAAAGATAGCACATGATGTACAATGGGACTTTTTACTTATTCATCCGCCACATGGTCATATGATCAAATGTGTTTCACGGGAATTGCAACTTCACATTGATATGCCACGTGAGCGATGCTCACCTACCAAATTGACGGAACTCAAATGAATATCCATGAAATGTAATTATTGGACGATAATTATTAAACCTAGGACCGTTTCAGGGAATAAAATAGAAAGTGATAAATATAATATTCTATTGAAAAAAAGGAGAAAGTTTTAATCAGAATGTATTGGACATCATTGACAGGTATATTGACTCGAAAGAAGCCTTTTAAGTGCTGAGCTGAACGCATGAACCGGGTAGTTCTCTCACTATTAAGAGTTAATTTCCATATGCTGTGATTTCAATTGCCATATCCAACAGATAGCATTTGCTAATTTCACTGTATTTCTCTTGGGATACATCGGCAAACAAATACCCAAACAAAAATGAGGAAGGGGAATTCCAAAATCCAAAATCACGGCAATTCATATCAAACACGAATTGAAACAACATGACAAAGACAAAACAAATAAAAAAATGAACAAGAACTTAAAAACATCTAAATCACTAGTAGTGTGATTCCCTACAAAAACTTGAGGTAAATCATCTGGTGCTCCGGAAGGTAAGTATAACCTGCTCCACCGGTGGCAACCGTCACATTGCAAATGAAAAGTCCGGTTTTTTCATAGTCTGTTTTTCTCAGTACAGGAATAAACTCTGGATACTCTTGTCTGTGAAATAGAAACCTTGTAACGGTCTGTCAAATCGTCATAATAAACTGAGGATCTACCCACAGATATTTTTCTCATCTATGAATTAGAAATATTGTAACGGTCTGTCGACTTGTGACGACCGTAATAAACTGAGGATCTGCCCAAGATATTTATTCTCATCTATATATTAGAAGCATTGTAATGGTCTGTCGACTTGTGACGACCGTAAACCTTCTATAGGGATAATTGCAACAGTGATTGAATATACACTTGATGTATAAGTTTTTTGAGACAGTAATTTTGCTCTGTTGACATAATAGCTGTACATACTACAGGCACGACGATAGCGAAAGAGTTTTGAAATGTACGCGCTATGGGTATATAGTTCTTCTCAAAAACAGTTAGTTTATTATTTGAAAGTCGAAATCATCACGCTTGTCGTAAAGTTATGTTCCAGAGTTTTCAATGAGGAGTTATATGTCCAGGTATGATGCTGATAATGCTGATAATGGTGTATCAGTGGTCTTTTTAATTTCGAGCTTATTTTGGTATATAAGATGAAGGTTATTCTTAAATTAAGATTGTTAAATGAAAGAACGTCATCTATATAACGGAAGCTGAATTTAAAGGACTTTGAATACCTTAAACAGTATCTGTTTTTTTCTGATAATCATGGGTTTGGAATATTCTCTTTTGACTTGTATTTGTATATTAAGCTGTTGGTATCAAACATTGCGAATTGCATTATGATTGTGTACTTTCTCACCTTCATATGCATGTTAATTGTTCAAATAGCTTGCAAGTAGCTGATAATAACAGAACATGCATCATACATGACGCATGAAAGTCTAATCGTAATTGCAATATGATCAAGTGAGCATGTGACATTTACCTGACAACTAAGGTGAATTCTTGAGAGAAAATACAAAGCCGTAAAATACTTATTATATCGTATGGATGTTCTATCATGACGTCACGGTTAAAACTCTTTTACTAAGAAGTCATTTTGTACATGAAAAATTATTTAATGATGCTGTTTTCATTTTCGCAAAGAGTTAACGAACCTGTCGAAAATTTTTACGCCGTTTTGACATATAACCTGGACCTTTGACCTGACCACTATAACTTCAAAGGTTTGTCCCAAATTTCAGTTCGGTTACTTATTCTTTACTTGTTATTACCACTGATGAGTACCTTGGTTTCATATATATCATTTGCATATTACAAACAAGTTAAATGTGGACTTTCGACTCAAATCTACCGATAAGAAAGGCAATTTGAACATCTGAGACGTCATTATGGCATATATTGCTAACTTCCATCAATCTGTATTGGTCGATGATCTCTTATACTAATTCTCAAAACAGTCTTCAAAATTGTGTCGTTTTTGGTGCTCACCCATTCGTCTTGGTTTTAAAATAGCTGAAAGCACAGTGAGTCACACTTGACCACGTGATTATTCTGAATGTCCTGGACTTGGTTGTACAAACGTCAATTAAATTAAGTGGGGTTTATCTTTATTTGTAAATTAAATCCTTAATAAATTCAACCAAGTTAATTAACACGGACCATAAATATGCAAAAAAAAATAATAAGGTCAAAGGTCAAGGTAACGAAGGTCAGAACTTGCCCTTGAAATGAAGGGGAAGCTGGCGGCATAGGAAGTGTTTCACAAACACATCTTCTTTATATATATAATGTAAAACATTGATGTATTCAAAATTAATAAGACTTCAGAAGATACTTCTTAAAATGAATGTATTGAGTCTATCTAAATTAAACATTGGTTTTGAGGTCAGATACCCAAACGTTCTTATGTTCTTTTGTGTACAAGGATTTTAGTAATTGGAATCATATTTTATGTATAAATCTACTAAAAATTCATAGGCATTTTGTGCTGACTTTCGCAATTTTTCTTATATTTAAACTTAAACTTGTCTCTAGTTGTAGTGTAGTTCCCTTGTGGCCTGTGATTGTAATTTTCGGCAATTATAGGTGTTTACTGTATCTCTACTTTATAAGTATACTGAGAATCCGTAATAAATCGAAAAAAAAATTATTCTTGTCATATAAAACAGGTCACCTGAGTTCGTTTGAATACTCATTTGATTCATACTGCAATCAGTTACAAATAGTGCTAGAATAAAAAAAAAATTTTTTTGGTCTATCATTTATATATAATAGAAAATAAAGAAAGCTTAAAGACACCCTTCGGCATAATTGAATTTATAAATCAACTGGATTATATTGCCTCTTGTAGATGCATTGGTTATATCGTATAATTTGATTTCTAAATATCAGACAACATTTAATAATTATGTCTAAAATTGGATTTCGTCTTGACACTTGAACTGTTCAGGAGAAGTCAAACATAAAGGGAAAGAAAATTGACTGTAAAACTTCATTAGAAACGAATTTAATATATGAAAAGGAAAGCACATTAAACGATTTTTTTCTGTATAAGTACCGAATCTCAGTTAACATTAAGTCTAGACATGTTTCGAATGAAACCAAATATATCAAAAATGATACCATTTTTAAATTGTAGGAGCAAAAATAAATTATTCAATAGATAAGATGTTTCTGAAGGAACATATTAGTAAAATACATACAAATTCATTTCCAAACTTCTGACAATTTGCGATAACGGAAAACGAATTGATCAATGTCAATGAAATGTATTCAGAAATCAATTACAGATAAATATGACTTTTTGGAAAAGTTTTTCTTCCGCATGTTAAAAAAATCCAGTTTTTTAATAAAGAAACGCTCATTTCTTTGACAGATTTTTTTAATTAATAACCTATTGCAATCAGAACTTGATATTAAACGCGGATGTGAAGATTCGATTACAAAAAAGAGAAGTAGGCCCTGCATATCTGGGTATTTAGAACAGTGTTTTGTTTTAATTTAGAGTTCAGAGACTATTAATTATTTCGTGCTTTTATTCTATTTTTTTTTTTTTTATTTCATTTTTTATTTGTTTATTTTTATTTTCTTTATTTTTTATCCTTAGCTTCCATATCATTTTTAGACATTTTTAACAGAAGTAACTTCCTCAAACAACATTGCAAAGTTCATTACAAAGAGCGTTTCAAATATGATAATTTTCTTTTTCACATGTTCTATTGTTAACCCCTTTATGCTTTTCATGTTTAAATGCGCATTGCAAAACGGCTTTCCTATCGTTATTTATGTTTGTCTCTTGTTTTCATTATTGTTTTTCTGGTGCAGTTTGCTTGTAGATTGTGGCATGTGATTGTAGTTCTTGGCCATTGTAGGTGTTTGCTGTTTTCCTGTTTTTGTAATTCCTATAGAACTTTGAACATCCTCGTTTTGTAAGATTTATTTCTCTGTCCTTGACCTTTCTTTGTTGACAATTTTACAATTACCCCCCTTACTTTCACGTTTCTGTTTCCTTTGTAGAACATTTTGTCTGTATCCATCATTATGGCAGAGAACATGGAACAAGATTAAATGCGATTTCCCAAGGATCTAAATTTATACCATTAAACTACGGTACAATACATCCAAAATAATGAAATCGAACTTTTGCTTTGTTCAATCTTCTTGAAATAGACAAGAAACTAAGAAAAGACTGATCGGTCAATCATATTTTGAAAAGGGAAAACCCGACATTGACATTACAATTCTTCATTCATTGATTAAACCATATTAAATTATCACATTTCTATTATGTGGTTTGAAAACCATTCAGTAGAAACATGCAATACATCATTTAGTCGTTCGGTTATGTGATTGAATCTTGTATTCCTTACAAAGTCGTAATCTCACCATTTATCAAAACTGCCTTTACTGACAATAGTTTTTCTCCTTAAATGAAATCGTATGTCCCTAATCTACTTTAGAGATGAATTTTGAGAAAGACAAAAGTTCATATTGTATAATATGCAGCCAAAACATCCCCTGAAATGCGGTAGATTTAGGCAGTATGAAAGTTCAAAAGTTTTTTGTTTTTTTTTTAGTTGAACATTAAGAGTACCACTTCAACTCGATAAGGGATTAGTTGTTTCATCTAAAACCATAGCAAATAACAAATTACCGAAGTGATTCAACTTGTTAATTTGTTAGAAATGACACAAAAACATATAACAAAACGACCTTCTTTGTATAAGAATTATTTTTCTCTAATTTCTGTATTTAGTTATTCTGTGCTGTAAAGGTTTCCTATTCACGTTTGAATACTAAACTAATAACAACTTTTCAAAATTTTAACTTGGTACTGTTTGAGGGTTAGATAAGTAACAAGTACTATGAATTTTAATTGGAAATGTCTATGGGTTAGAAAATGACATTAACCAATCTGCTTTGAAATAGATCTTTCAAAAACATATTTTCCTCACTTATAGTGTGACGGGTGCTTACCCTTCCGGAGCACCTGATGTCATTCTCAGTTTCACTGTGAGTGCTTTTGTTTTGAATGTTGTGATTTCTATTTCTGTGCTTTGTATCTGTCTAACGTCATTGTTTTCGGTGTTCTCGTTTTGGCCATGTCTTTGGACTTCGATTTCTGTAAGTTTCACTCCTTTGTTCCTTCGGTATTCTACTGCCGTTGCTTCCTAACCGGTTGGAGAGAAACATGTCTTCTTATTGGTGAGAAAGATGTTCTTGGTCTCTATTTGGTTGAAATTCGATAATGACGTTAAATTAGTTTATTGTTACGATATCAAAAAGGCGACCATAGGTGATGACGTCGCGCTCTAACAACATTTTTATTTCGCAGATATGAGGCCTTCAATAATAAGCTTTGTTCATACCACTTAGCAGTTCAAAACGGTAACTACTACGGTTTAAATGAATTTTATTGCCAAATGTTGAACATCGCCTCATCGAGTAGTAGATACCACATATTTAAATTACAACTTGATGCTTGTACTAGCAGATATGTTTTGATCTTTTTTGGCCATTTTGATCTTATCACGATCTTGACGGGCTAAAACATTTTTTTATAATATTTTAAGTTAGTTTTTCAAGATAATTGATTTCAAGTTCGATCAACACGTGTGAAGATAGCTTAAGATTAAACAAGATATCCAAGATCCACTAATTAATTGCTTTCAGGAACATTCAATTTAGTTTGTTAAGATCAAACAAGACCCATATTTGATCTTGTTTAATTTGAACAAACTTAAACATTCTTGATCGCCATTGAACGCAGTTATCTCGTCTGATCTTGATGAGCTAAACAGGTCTTGATTGTCCTTGAAAGGACGTATCTTAAAATACAACTGAATATCTTAAAGTCTTAACAAAATTTGTGTTAAGCTTGTCAAGATCGTAATAAGATCAAAACGGCCATACAAGATCATAACATATCTGCTAGTGAATTGTGTCAACAGCTTAGATCCTGTCGTGAATCAATTTTGCGAGTCCATTTAATCCTATCAAAAGTATTTTCATCAACAGACAATATGTTAGTATAAAATATGCATTTTGATAATTCAGCTTTAAGTGCCAGATGAATGCGATTTGTGCAGACTGACATAAAATAAATCTTCACATAGCCTACAGTAAGAAACATAAATATGGATGTAGCGTTGGTCGAGAATTATCAAAGAACTCCGTCTCTAAAGACCGTCTTGAACTTACTATGAAGTACAAGCAATGCTCGTGATTGAAAGTCTCGTTGTGACTTCAAGATGAAGAAAAATAATAAAAGCGATGTCCTTTTGCTTGGTTATACTATGTTTTTGTAGACTTTGTCTCATGTGCATTCACTCCATATTTTTCAATTGCTTATTACTGTTATTCGAGAAGGACATTTATACGCTCTCAAGAGAAAATTGTATTATTTGTCGTAATCAGTTAAATATTGCTGTCCGCTAAAGGCCTTTGCAACCGTTTGATCTCTTCTTTGTATTTACAACAATATTGCAAAATAAAGTAGTGTTAACCGGGATTAACTAAGTATTTACAAGATAATGTCAAAGAGAAGGTGTTTTCTATCACATTGTTTACAGTAATTAACATTGCATTGGCACTTGTGTACTATCAGGAAAAATTACCAAACATTTGAATAATTGCTTCAGACGCTTTCTTCTGAAAATATTTACATTTAAGAGATTATTATTGCAATACTTTATTGATTTCTAGGCGCATTTTATCGTACATTAGAGTCTCCCACCCAATTCATTACCAAAGTCTAAAAAGGTTAAACAAAGGTGTACTACAATATGTTCGTTCCTGGTAATTACAAAAACAGGAAAACAGCAAACACCTACAATGGCCAGGAACTACAATCACATGCCACAATTTACAAGCAAACTGCACCAGAAAAACAATAATGAAAACAAGAGACAAACATAAATAACGATAGGAACTCGGGATAGCCGGACTTGGTACCGGCACCAGCAAAAGCCAGTGGTAGGGTTAAACCGGTTTATGGGAACCTCCCCTTTCTCTATCCCGTTTCCCTATAGTATCATAAACACGCGAATAAAACCCAATACAGGTAGACTACTAACTCAGTGACCACTATCTGGTAATGTATGAAAATCTAAATGCGTATTTAATATCGAATACCTTCTTCACAAACTTTCATGACAGCATTTCTGAAAGGGGCTAAAGGTTTGCACTCCGTCCTTCCATCAGATCGTAAGCCTGTTAGTCATATCATGCTAACGGATTTATTTTTTTGTAACGTTTTCAGATATTCATCTAGCACTTGGTATTCCAGTCGTCCACTATGATTTACGGATTAAGTTCAAGTTTGGTTCTTTTCCATTTATTTTCACTAAATTGTGGACTTTGAAAACGAAACATTGTTCAGATAGTAGTTTTCATGACTATCTGACAGTATAAAGAACGCGGAGTTGCCGCCTAAGAACTTGCATAAGGTGCTAGGGGCTGTCTTGAACTTACTATGAGGTATGAGCAAAGCTCATTGTTGAAGGCCTCATGGTGACTTAAAGATGATAAACAACAATAAAGGCGTTGTTCCTTTGCTTGTTTTTTACCATTTATTTGTAAAGACTTTGTCTCACGTGCATTTACTCCATATCCTTTCATTCACCATAAGGTAAGCTTTACTTATATTATTATATCAAATGAATTCCATAACTTACAATTAGACAAGGAAGTATCAGGGGAAAATGAACAATGTATATAAGAAAGTTAATTTTATTTAAAGGCAAGAATCGAGAAAATCTTAACATTGAAAGAATCTAAATTTTATAAAAAGACAACTACAAACAAACTAGATGTGTTTGTGAAACACTACATATGCCCCCAGATTCAGATTTTTACCCCTTTTTGACCCTTATGACCTTGACCTTTGACCTTTGACCTAATTTTGACAGACAGGACAAAAACAATATGCCCCCCGATCCTCCATCTGGGGGCATAAAAAAAATTGAACAACTAGAGAATTTTCATTCTCTATAGAGACAATAATCAAGGAAAGGTTAATATCGAAGGTTTTGCATGTTTTGTGTATACAATTGATTTTAAAAACCTTAACATTTAATTTTATTTCAAATTTTCGTAGTATACAAAAGTGTTATAGTCGGAATAAACAAAAAGAAAACAAATCCTATGGAATACACGACAGGAGAAAGAAAATAATGTGATCATATGATTAGAACAAGGGATTAGTCTTGGAGTATTGACATTGCATCCCTTGCTAAACTTTTATTATTTGTTATATCTTACTCTTTATGTTCCAACACAAGTCGCTGGCACGACCTTGAAAGTTGGATTACACGATTTCAAAACAGGTATAGTAGAACATAAACAATTAGACGTAAAGTTACAATAATTAACAAACTGCGTTCGAATTATTTTCGGAATACTTTCCGACTATCTTTGAAGAATTCTTTGTTTAGTAGTTTATGTCTTGTCAATTTAGATTACTATGCCCTATGCAAGACATAATAATTATCAGGAATGGAAAATGGAAAATTCGTGATAGGAAATTTAGATCACTACATTTTTTACCATTTAAATTACACCATACAAACTGAAGCAAACGCGTTTTTATGATGCAGAAAGAAAAAAATGGTCACCGGCGATATACATCACTGAGCTGTCGATATCTTAAATTAAGGATTGTTGCATTTTGTGTCTTCAAAAAGGTCAGTTTCGGAAAATTAGCGGACGAAAACAAATATCAGTGTCATTTTTGTCACAAATTTCAAAATAGAAACATTTAAAGTGTGTCAGTGGTATTATTCCACCATTTTTGTCCAATATTTGTTTATTTAGGTTTCGTTCATTTAGATAATTACAAAATTATTATAAAATTTGAAGAAAGTCTATTTAAAATCTTCGTTCCTTATCCCATTTACAACATTTTTATTTGAACACGATGAACTAAAATATATGAGCTGTAAATTTGTTGCTTGATTTAAAGGAAATTAGAAATTAGGCAAAGGAGATAATTTGATAAAAATATTTCATTTAGATATCAATAAAGAAATTGATGTTTCACAATTTATCACTCTTATTTCAAAGGTGTCCCCTAATTTTTATTTTTAAATTAACAAAATATAATGATTTATAAAACACATGCAAAGTATGAACAAAATCTATAATATATTTTTGTAGCTATCCCCTCATATAGTAATTTTCCCTAACATTTCTATTTAAAATCCTAAAATTTTCAATTTCAAATTTTGCGCTTAAAGCACGGTGTTCCTCAAATTTTATTTTATATTTAGAAAAATAAACCAGATATGTTTAAACAGAGAAAATTTCCCAAAATTATATCACAGGAATTTAATACCCTGCATTTTACTTTTAATTTTAGCGTCAGTATGAGTGTTTTGAAACTGCGAAGATAATATGTAATGTAACCGGTTAGCTTATCTTGTGTACATCCATTCCATGAAAATCTTTTATTTTCATTACTCCGTGACCTTGTTTTATTGTAGTTTCCTTAACCTTGGCCTTTCATTTATTTAATTATCCCTTTCAATAATTTATTTATATACCTGTCTAAGCTAATTTGTTACGAAAAGGAAAACATCCTACCAGTATTCTACTTGATCTTAGTTATTATCATGCTGTTTATCGATAAAATTAATTTTCAAAAATTACTTCAACTGATGAAAAAAATTCCATGGGTTAACTATATTTTATATTGTGGTGTCTCAATACGGCAAAACGAAAGCTATACCATTAGACATAATTCTTAAATAATTAAATACAATTGATATTATGATGGAAAATGAAATAGATGATATTTCACGCTTCCTTACATTTTTTTTCTTTTTCCTGAAAACACACCATTAAATAGCTGATGATGCTAGTAATGACTTATTTATATTAGGTTCAACACAAATGTATTTACTCTCCATAAACTAAAAACTTATTATAACGGGCAGGAGTCATTGTAAAATAATAGTATAATATCACTTTATTTGTTTTTTTTTCTTGTTTTGTTTTGTTTTGTTTTCTTTTCTTTTTTTTGTTTGTTTGTTTGTTTTTGTTTTTATTATTTATTTATTGCATCGTCAGCATGAATCTCTTTATTATTATACTATGGGGAATAATGATAGAGAAGTTGGGTTTGGGTACCCATAAACCGGTTTAAGTATAATACCCCTTATTTGTTCATTTGGTAAAAAAAAACAGAATAAGCAAACAATCAAAGACAACAAAGGGAAACGAATATCTAATTAGTTTCCCCTTACTTTCCGTTAGCAGGTTACATTCCTTAAAATATGTGAAAAATATAATTGGAAAACTTTTTAGAACAATTTTGAACCTTGTCCATTTTTTGGCAATTAAGAATGACATACATGTATGAACAATACGATTCATGTGAAACAGTATTTAACTGCTTGTATGGTTAAAACCCAAACTTAACCTTATACTTCCTGAATGCATGAAATGTGACTTGTTTCTATTTTCCAAAGACAACAATTTATAAAAAAGAAGGGATAAATTTAAACACAAAGACTTACAATTATATGCCGCAATCCACAAGGGAAAACAAATGAAAGACAAACGTAAACAACGATAGGAACTCTGGACAGCCGGACATGGTGCTGGCACTAACAAAAGCTAACGCCAGGATTAAACCAGTTTAGTAGTACCAAAACCTCCCCTTTCCCTATGCTGTTTCACTGTAGTATAATCAACATCCTGATAAAACTCAATAAAGATAGAGTGCTACTGAAAGATCGCTTTCTTGAAAAGAAAAGAATAAGATGAAACGTAATTTAGAAAGCCAGTGCTCGCCGCTAATCGTTATCTGCTGGCTAGGCTAGCTCAAGGTGAGTAGTATACTGGTAAAACATTCGTAATGTATTCCTTTTTTAAAGGCTGTATGCAGAATCAGAGAGTTTAGCTATTATATCTTGACAGGTTGATTCATATGTTGAAGAATATTTGTTCACTGTCAATTGCTGTCAAGTATCCTTGCACACCTATTCGTGTATTTGTGAGAGATTGGCCATTGTTTATGTTTTTTTTTCAATAGATCTCGATTTATGACTCAAAAAATTTTTTTTGCATATAATTAGCACGTGCTTTTGAGCCGAAAATAGTTACACGTATTGAATTGCAATTATAATTTAATGCGTTGAATCATACTACTCTCACCTTTTATAAAGTCAAACGGCATAAAACGCATATTATGATATATTAATATAAGAAACATAATCTAATATATTTTGCTCTGTGTAAATAAAACAGGTATGAAAGGCTTAGATAATTGATAAATACGCACCACTGTGCAGCTTATTAAGCATGAAATGACATTTTTCTTAAAAGAACCTAGTTTCTTTATCTCTGCCGTTTGTAAACAGTCAAATGTTATTATATCAAACTGAAACGCATATACTTTTCCTTGCAACATTATGGTGTTTTTTTTCACAATTTGATGCAACTTGTAACCTCTCTTCAAACACTCTTATTAGTATGTGCGATTTTCAGCTAATTAAACAATCTACAAACTACGTCTATGAAGAAGCAAACAAGTTGACCATTTAATATATGCAGTTAAGCTTTGTTTTGGTTGTTTTGGTTTGAAGAGCACACTAGGAATAATAATCTCTTAGAGAATTAATGCACCTGCCACATTTCGATTTGCATAGACATTGGAAAGTAAACTGACATAACGAATAGACAGAAATGTATATGAACATCACTAAAAGAAAGCACATGCTTGTGAATGCAGTTTTAGTTTGAAACTGCCAAACACAGGAATTAATTTTCAATATCAATCTATCTTAAACCCTGCATTATGAAGAAATACAGATATATTGCACTTTGTGGGATGGATATAGTTTAAGCTTTGTAAGAATGATAAATGTTTAACATCATGAAATTCTAGTTCAGATCTAACACGATGGCATGTGTCTGCATTTTGAAACTTGTCATTCATGAATTAGAATAAACCCATCAAATATAATTAAGAATAAAATCAGCTCTGCAAGAATACATACCTTGTGGTTAATATAGTCTTTGTCAATTTTTATGCCCCAGATCAAGGATCGGGGGCATACTGTTTGTGTCCTATCTGTGTATTTGCGTGTCTATGCGTCCGAAACTTTAACCTTTGCTAAAACTTTTAAACTAAGGTAGACTTTACATACTTGGCAAGTGTATTGGTCTAGTCAAGAGGAACATAACTATGAAAAAACTAGGTCAGGTCAAATGTCAAGGTCACAGAGGTCAAAAAAGGGGTAAAATTAGGACTTTTCATATATTTGACTGTAGAATTTTTATTAGTTATCGTTTTGAGTTTGGATTTGCTTTATTTTTTCAGCTATTAAAATTGCTCATTTGTTGAAATTTGAGGTAGCATTTACAGTTTTAGAGAAAAAAAGACCCAGAGGGGACAAATGGAAAAAATGATTGTGTAATTTTTTTGTCTGGTCTGGATGCAGCATTTTTCTGTAGGTTTCTTATAGCATGTTTAACAGAAAAATTAAACAATTTTAACCATTTGCAATAAAAACAAAAGAGGCCCAAATGGGTTTCACCTCTTTCAGAATAAAGGGGTTACATTGGGTGGTTTTTATAAGGTAATACATAACTTTCTTACTATTTCAGATAGACTTTTAATATTTTTAGCAAGTGTATAGGTCTGGTCATGAGGAACATAAATATACAAAAAGGTGAAGTCAAAGTCCAAGGTCACAAAGGCCAAAAAGTTGTTAAATTGGGTGTTTCCCATATTTGTCTGTAAAATCTGGGGTCATCACCCCCTCTCAATTGCTTTTAAGTTTACTTACACGCGTTTTCTTCTGTAGCCTTGTTCACCACAGATTGCTTTGGTCAATTTGTATGTTTTTATTCAATCTATCGTCATTAAGGACTTATTTAATTGTTAGCATATTATTGACTTGAGCTCTGCTGTCGAAAATAATTATATGTATTAAATTGCTATCATAATTAAATGCCCAATGCTTTAATCCTTTATAAAGCGAAAATGCATATGAAGAATATAATGATATATTTATATTAGAAACATAATCTAATATATTTTGCTCTCTGTAAATAAAACAAGTATGAAAGCCTTAGATAATTGATAAATACGCACCACTGTGCAGCTTATTAAGCATGTAATGACATTTTTGTTATAAGAAACCAGATTTTTTATCTTTGACGTTTGTAAACAAACGATTTAGTTGGCCAAAGGTTGTAACATCAATCTGAAACGATATATTTTTCCTTACAAAGTTTTTCACAGTTTGATGCAATTTGTAACTGCGCTTCAAACACTTTCATAAGGATGTGCGATTTTCAGCTATTGACACAATCTACAAATTATGTCTATAAAATTAGCAAACGAGGTGACTATTTAATATATGCAGTTAAGTGATAGACAATAGAAAGAAAACTGACATACTGAATTAACTGAAACGAAGAAGATCACTAAAAACAACGACAGTAGAATACCGAAGGAACAAAGCACAAGATTACACAAATCAAAGTCCAGAGACAAGGCAAAAGCAAGAACACCAGGAGACGGAAGACCAAAGACACCACATGCCCAAAAAACACACGAAAATTACATAATATACAACACAAAAAACTAAAGCACTAACAGTGTGAACTCTCAAAAAAACAGAGTGACATCAGGTGCTCCGGAAGGGTAAGCACGTCTTTAAAAGGAAGAATTACTTGTGAATGCAGTTTTAGTTTACAACGGAACTGATTTTATGTTTTGCTACCTTTTCATGTTAGTTCCAATCTCATTACAACCTTGCATTCTTTAACCACATATCTGAAGTAAAACAGATCGACTTTCTTCTGTACGATTGTTATACTAGTATTTTGAAAGGATAGGTAAAAATAACACAGCAGTGTGTGTCGTAATTTAAACACTTTTCATCTGTGCTTAAAAATAAACCTTTCAAATGTTATTAGGAATAACAACACTGCTTGAATTTCATTCCAGGTCAGATGTTCACATGTTCGTAAATTACGAGAGTTAACAAAGCAAAATGATTATCTTTAGTATAATTACATTCCCATCACGAGCAAATATAATACTCTAACAAACACGTTAATTCATTATTGTAATTAAGTTATTGAGTTCCTGTTTTTATTTTCTGATTGTCTTTGTGTGAAATTCTTCAATCAAAGAAAAGTTTTCACATTTTGGGATACTTTATACATGCACGCATAAACGCATAAAATATATCGGAATGAATTAATTACTATTTGCAAAACATTTTTGGCGTCCGATCGTCAAAAATCCATAAGAGAGTAAGACAAATTTCAGGTCACAATGGTCGAAAAGTTTTACATAGTAAAATAGTAAAAGCACACGCATAGTTAGCTTCTACTGTTTCTTACAAAATTACTGCTATGCTGAACATAACATTTCTATTAATGAAGTCAAATCCAGTGAGGGGGGCAAATTTTAGTTCCTGAAAGGGACAAATCTGTTGTCATCTAAAGAACAGATATCCCATAGCAGTCAAACAAGATCGTGATGTCATCCGTAGAACGTCTTCAGTGATTACTCAGAGTTATTGGGAACATACAAATAGGATAGGATTTCGAGCATTCAGTGAATCAAACTTGTCATTTATGATGATTTTTCTTATGACGACTTCCCAATTTCCTTGTTGGAACTTCATTATATCAGTTCATTGTGGCTGTCTCCCGTCCTTGTTTTGTCTTTGTTCTCTGTTGCCGTTTTTGCTATGTCTTCGGACTTTGATTTTTTTTTATCATCACTTCCTTTGTTCCTTCGGTATTCTACTGCCGTTTTTTAACATTCTGCATTACTTCAAAACCCCGATAATGAAAGTAGGTTCGACAAAAATAATACGGTAAAATTACTTATAAGCATGAGTAGGTACGGAATCTGTTCTTTTCAATCAAACAATTATAAAAGTCTCATAAAATTTACAAAAGCATATCACTAAGGAGCTTATTGATCTTTGAAATGAATTAGTCCAAGTGAAAATAAAGTCCTGTATTTTTCGTCTATGTTTTGAAATGTTTTGATTTGATCTTACTGAAAAGACATTAGTTGTTGAAATGACCTATTTAAAGTTTCAGTAATTCAGGTATTTCAGCATTCAATTTTGTAAACAAGACAAACGCAATTAAGATTACATTAATCAATTGAGCGGACTCTTCTTCGTACGACGTTATGGTGATAGTAGAACAATAATATTTGTAAATAATACAAGTAAATATGGAATAAATGCTTTACCTGTTGACAGATTTGGATATTTATAAATGGTAACAACGACTGGGAGTTTTCATGTTGGCATTGACACAGTTATTTACAAACTCTTTGATTTCTTTCTGGTGGAATAACAAACGAGTTCTTCCTTGATGTATGTTTTCGTTTAGCGTTGGTGGTATATCTTTTCTTCCATATCATAGTAATGATGTTCAACATGTGGTATCCATTTGAAAATTACTGGAATAATCTAACCAATTGATTGATGATATGCCTTAAAAATCAGTAACAAGATGATGCAAAATGGAATTTTCATTTTATGAACTACCGTATAAAAGTGTTATTTTCGCAAGGACTGAATTTTCGCTTAATTCGCGGTTATTCTAACGTAGCGAAATTTCTTACCACTAAATATTGTTTATATGATAAAAAATGGATAACAGGAAACACCTACAATGGCTGAAAATTATAATTACATACAACAATGTTCAAGGGAACTACACAAGAAAAACACTTATAAATAAGACAAAAGACAAACGTAGACAACGATAGGAACTCGGGACAGCCGGACTTGGTACCGGTACTAGCAAAAGCCAGCGGTAGGGTTAAAGAGAGACTTTATTCAGTAAATGAAGAGAAATTGCGAATAATTCAGCCTCCGCATGTCAAATAAAAAAAATTGAAAGAAATCGCGCGAAAATAACCAAGTATACAGTATTTTATAAGAATTAATGCAAGTATACACATTTAATCAAAATATATGGAAAATGATGAATTAGTAAGAAGACATAAATTTCATTTGCTTTTTATGGATTTTGGCATCATCAGCATGTTGCCAACAATTAGCTTGCCGTGGTATTCAACACAAAACGAACATTTTTTTCAAGACAGGAGGAAAAACTATCGCCTTTTTCATCAAATTACACTTTTTTTATAATCAAAGATGATAGTCTATTAAATATCCTGCTTTGTCTGCATATTTTGTATGATTTGTACTATATCAGTTTTTAAACGTCTTTGAGTTTATGGTCTTCCAAACGTTTAGATTTTATCTGCACTGATGAGACATAAGTTGTCGAAATGCGCATATGCAGAAAGTAAATTCACAGTGACTTAGTTATTTGTACAAAATAGATAATCCATTTTACAAAAAGAAAAATGCCGAAAGCACCTTTAATTGAAGTTATAAAGATAACATTTTCAAAATTGTTTGTATTCAGATAAAAAACACATTTTTGTAAATTTTGAAGAAAACTAAGGAGTATCTCCCTCATGCAAAGCTCTGTCCTTAGCTGATTTTGGCTTTATATTTAGATCATATTGGTTATTTGTTCTCTATCAGTTTTTATATATCTTTGAGTTTATGGTCTTCCAAACGTTTACATTTTATCTGCACTGAATAGACATAAGTTGTCGAAATGCGCATCTGCAGAAATTAAATTCACAGTAACTTCGGTATTTAGTTATTAGAAGATCAACAACTGCAATGTTTTGTTTGATTGATTGATTCATGTTTCACGCCAACTTCAGCAATAGTTCAGCTATATTGTGGCGAGAGCTGTTAAGTATTTTGAGCAATGTTTGGAAATCAACGATTATTATATTTGGGACATCTGGTGGCCAAAAATTAACAAAAATCTAAATCTTTTTATAGGGAATGTACTCCTTTTTTATTTACTTTATAGACTTCACTTACAACTTACTAGAAGACATGGCTGGCATACCTTCAGGAACCGACAAACTACCAGAAGATACATCAATTAACAATGAAGGAATTTGGAGTGAATGCAAATGAGACAAAGTCTCTACAAATACATGGTACTACTAAGCAATGGAACAACGCTTTTATTGTTGTTTTCATCTTGAAGTCACCACGAGGCCTTCAACAATGAGCTTTGCTCATACCTCATAGCAAGTTTAAGACGGCCCCTGGCACCGGTGTGACCGGAATTCATTACTTATTGTCAGCAACGCTACATCCATGTTTTTTACCCTTTGATCCATGGATGAAGATTGGTTCACAAACATAAACTAAACTGGCACAGTGTTCTTACAATCGCTGTAATCCATTACCCGACAGGATCTTGCTGTTAATAATTAAATGTTATTGACTGAATCTGAAAGCAACAGCTGATTTTTTTGGAACCTAACTATTGCCCGAAGCTGTAGGATGAGGGCAACTGTTTAGTTAAAGGAAAAAAAAATATAAAAGCTTTTATTTGAGTACCCAGTCTATAACGGCTTTGTTATACATTTTCAGAAAATGTGTTCAACTTTTATGCCATATCAATCTAGACTACATCTTTAGTACTCTGACTTTCGATTTATTCAATGCGTTTTATTTAATTCATGAACAATTCACAAAATCCAGACGTCGCCTTTTTGGCATTATAGATGGGAGTTGATCATGTGTTATTAAACCAATCAAAATAAGGCAAGCAGTCAACAAAACAGATGTGTACTGTTCACGATCATTAATTCAGATGTGTTCTGTTCACGGTCAACAGATC
>MJUU01021507.1:2857-13871 GCA_002080025.1 Modiolus philippinarum
CCCCCCTCCCAAAAAAAGAAAGAAAAGGAATAAAACTCGTATTTATAATTTTATTAACGTTAAAAATTAAAACATTTATATTTAAATTGTAGAACATGATATGCAACACAGATAAGATTTCATAACAACAACATACTCGTTGCTAGGTTACAGTCATGTCAATTTCAGTTCCGAGTCTTAAATTTAGTATTAAACTGTTGTAAATTTCTATTATTGTCATTATTTGATGTGGCTTTTCGGCTTTTACATCATTATGAATGTCCTTTTGTAAAAAAATATACGCATGTGCTAAAAAATATTGTTGGAATTAGAACATAGCTTTGTTTCCAAAGCGAAAGAAGAGGGTCATATTAGAACTGGTCATAGCTTTAGCATTACTTTTGGAATCCCCTAGCAACCAAAACAATTTAAGCGCTTAATATAGAAATATTTACATAAAAATGTAAATAACGTTTAAATTAGCGGTCGGAATGTAAATTTTGAATCTGCTGCTCATTAACTACACAAACAAAATTTCCACTTGAATGTTGAAATAAAAAGTAAACAAAAAATGCTTTTTTCTGTTTTCATGTTGTGCGTTGCTTTGTTCTGTTCTTTTTATTTCCTTATAAAACTAACCATACATTTCATCTATAGATTTAAAAGTGTTCTTCTTGTATGTTTTTTTCGCTTTTTATTTCTAGGTGTCTACTAGTACTGTTTTCGAAACGCCAAAATAAGATATTCCAATACAATTGTTGCCATTGTCCTTGGATTGTTCGTTTTTCACTGACGGTTCGGTTGTCACTTACCTTACTCCTATACAATTTCGGCTGAGTCCCGTTTCTTTTCTTTTAATAAATTAGACAACAAAAAAAAAACAAAAGTCAGAAGTGTTTTCTTAACAAAATATCAGTTGAATGTTAACAGCTGAAATATTTCTGACTGTTACTATTGAAAGAAGCGAATCATTAATTTTTAATTGCCCACATCTCACTATTTTATAACGCCAAGTTTTCTTACATTCGACTTGATGAATGCCCTGTGTTTGTCTATATGTTGTAGTTGTCCACTAGCTTAAGACACTTAGTGCTTTTGTCGGGCAAAGGATGACAGTGATTGTAAGAGCACTTTGCCAGTTTAATTGATGTTTGTTGACAATCCCGCACCCATGACCAAGAAAGACATGGATGTAGCGTTGCTCGACAATTAGCAAAGAATTCCGCTTAAACCGGTGCTAGGGGCCGTCTTGAACTTACTATGAGGTATGAGCAAAGCTAATTGTTGAAGGCCTCATGGTGACTTCAAGATGAAGAACAACAATAAAAGCGTTGTTCCTTTGCTTGTTTTTTACCATGTATTTGTAGAGACTTTGTCTCATGTGCATTTACTCCATATCCTTTATTCACCGTCTACGGAATAAGCGATATTCCTCTTTCAAGTTTTTCGTTAATTATCGACATCGTACATGTACCCAAAATTCTACTGGGAACTGGTCTCCGACGTCAGTTGACCGTCATCAACGAATTTTTCATATGTATTGTCCTAAAATAAATTGGTTGGAAAAAACCTACCTGGGGTAAATGTTGATTTATGAAATGTTCAGATATTATCCAATCATAAACACCTTTCATATGTTGATAGAACAAGCTCGTTCTGACGAAATCGTCAGTGGAGTTCAAACCCGAAAAGAAAATGGAAAAGTAAACTTAGTAAAGGCAAAGCAAGAATAATGTCATAAAATAATAAAACAAATTGGCAAGTATGGTCAATAAATAGATTTATAGACCTGATTAGAGTATATTGACCTCAGACTGCGTCCTCGGTCAATATGTTCTAATGAGATGAGATATAAATCCATATATTGACATCATCTTCTGGCTATATTTTCTATAATGTTACAAGTGACATTTGATCTGTTGACTGCTGATGATCTGCTCCCCCCCTTCCTGCTTTACATTGGTCAACAACGTCACATGGTACGCATGACATCTGCTGTTTACGATTTCATGATATTTCGGCCTTTTAAAATACTTCGGCCATGTGCAATTACGGACCTGGACGTTTCGGCCATTACATAAATATGTTCCGCGTGAAACCTTATTTACATTAATAATATAAATTAATCTTAAACATAAGAGACTGGTGATGGATATCGCAGGTTTGTTAACTCGCAGTATTACCAAGTATCAATCTTAGACGGTTGCAGAAACTACTGTTTGCCTTAGTTTAGGCTCAGGCTCGGGATTAGATTAAGAGGTGTGTACAACTGACAACCGTCATTTATTTTTAAAAAGGATGCTCAATACAAGTTCAAAGAATTTATTCGGGAACCAAACTGGAACGAATATATCCCAGAACCAATCAAACTACCTATAAAAAACGTGTCACAAATTTATTTTATTGTTTTCAAATTAAACAAACGATTATTACTTCTATAAAAAAAAATCTTTAATTGTTCACCAACATTTATTGTCCAATTAATAAAAATATCTGCACACTGCATAATAAAATGAAAAAGACATATACTGCTTTCATTTAATGTATAGTATATGACCGAACAGAAATATGGCCGAAATGTCCAAGTCCGAAGTTCCGCTATTGCCAAAATGTCCTGTTTACATGGCGATATAAAAAATAGTTATCCGTTATAGACTGGGTTTCTCGGACAACAGCTACTTTGTTAGACACTCAAAGCAAACTGTTGCCTTCTGCCTACTGTCCTCGTGCAACAGTTCTTCATGTGAAATCTGGACACCATGTAATGTAGCTGTTTTGTCATACTGTTGGTTTATTGTCTCAGGGGCATTCTCCCGAATTTTTTTTCTAGTTTTCAACATTTGATCAAGTTTCGTTAATGTATCCTTTAGTTTTAAAAGGGTTTTTATAGCATTCAATTTTTGGACTCTGTGCTGTATGAGCACATTGCGTTTAATTTTATCTGGGCTTCGGGGGGGGCAAGGACAATGCAGCAGACGGTTTGCTGCAAATCAGTGTCGACTTGCATGTGTGATTTGTGTGCATGTCATGGTTATGTAAGTTTTGCTTACAGTGATGGAGAAGATACATGCAAAACGATTCAATAAGATGTTAACAAAGATTAAAAATATTCATCCATCATCGAAGTAATCAGGTTTTCTTACAATACATGTTTGAGACATCCAAATTTTATATCATTTCCTTCCGTTTCCGATATGTTCCGAAGTGAGACGTCCGATACACAACCTGCGTGGGTATACATGTAAATCCGCTGTTAAAAATAGTCCATGGTTAATCAGTTACATGTAATAACATTTGATTAACGTATATTCGAATGTTCTTTTCAAAAAGGTTTCGAGACTATTTATTAAAGATTCAAGTTTTATTCGAATAAGTGTTCTACACTTACTGACAACAAACTGAACATCGTTTACGATAGATTCAAGCCCTCGTGGGCTTGAATAATAATTTATTCCCTTTACCCTCATATACAGGGACTCCATTTTCACCCCGTTTGACCTCTTTGACATTCTAATATCCGAAAAGTTCCGGAATTTGACGTTTGGAAGAACATTAATTTAAGAATGAAATTTGCATTTCCGGTAAAGAGTTTATCAGGAACGTACAACAGATACCGACACTGAAAATTCATACAACTATAAGTGGGACAAAAAGCATTCCACCCGTCGTCAAATTTTTGCTTCCCTATCCTCGATCCTCGGTGAAGAAGAAATTGCAGAAATTGTGTCACTAGCAAAAACAGAAAAAAATGTCAAAATTGTAAATTACGGAATCAAATTCAGGTCTCGGCAAAAATATAAATTCATATAAATGAGGGGTTTGAAGTGAAAAGCAAATTTGCAGTAAATTACGCAACATTGAAATAAATACCTATTCTCATATTTATGATAAATTGCGTCACATTGTCCGAAATCTGAAATCACAGCCGAGAAATAAATGAAATAGAACAGTCATTTTTATCACGTATTGACGGCTTCAGTTACGCCTTATCAGATTGTGGAGTCATCGAATAGGACGAAAAACAATTATTGGTAATTACGTTATTTGAACATGAAGATACAAGTGTACTTGACAATTTTTCGGTCTTAATGTGTCGCCCTGCACACATGCGTAGTAGCCGAGGTGTTTGTTTACTTTCCCTTTAATTATATTGTCTCCGCACTTTTGCAGTGATATAAAGACTGTCTGCATTTAATATTTCTCTGTGAAACTTTATTATTTTACTAGCAGTAACATTGATTGATCTCAGTTGATAGACATAAAAACGTACAGGTAAGATTTTTACCTTATACAAAAAAAACTTTTGTTTTTAAATTATCATTACTATATAGTTTAATGTGTTACTAGAACTTGTATTGCAATTACTTCAAAATTAAAGTCATGCCTTTTAATTCAAGTTAAATATAACTTAAAGGTTTTGTACAAAGAAAAGAATTGTTTTACTCTTATGCCTTCATGTTGCAAATACCTTACAGAGAGCACACAAAAATATTGATGATATGCATGTATATATCAAGAAAGAATTTTTTTACTTGAGTTTAAAAACTTTATTTGTCCTCTTTGTATACATGTTTATATAAAACATCTTTCATTGTCATTCGATCATTGCACAAACTTTGTATTACAGAAAATATCCAGCATGTAAATAGACAATATTTTTTTAGTTTAAATGCTTTGCTGATTTGAAAAATAATTGGTACAACCTAAACCTTTTTGCTAGATTTTGATTTTTATTTTCATCAATTAAAAAAATCATTCAAAATCTTTGATAGCAAATAAAGCATGCAAAATTTAAAATAAAAAAAAAATGTTTATGTAAATATTGTTTTTGTGACAAAAAAATGCAATGACACGACCCTATAAAAAAGTTAATTTGAACAATTTGCTTGCTTTTTAACGTCTAAGAACTAAAATGTTTTCTAATAAGTTTATCAAACGCTTTTCTGTTTGATACGAATCAATAGTTTTAATTTCTTGTGTGTTTTCAAGGCTGATTAATTTAACTGGATAATTCTGCTTTTTATGAAATTCTTAGTCCGAACATGCTTTAACAAAAGAATTAATTGTTCGGATTGACATCGAACTTCTAATAAGTCTTATACATGTACCAACCCCCTAAACCACTAGATACAGAATAATACAATGTAAAATATACGGTTTTATTAATACCATGCAATTTAAGTTAAATGGTAACAAGAAACGAATCCGTTGTCTTTTCTGAAAATCATGTTGCAGTGCACTCTGGATGTACTTCAATTTGTTACATTGGTAATCAAATTCGTGGTTTCTTATTCCATACATTAAAATTCTATAGAAAATATGCATTTCGTTTATAGGAACTTAATTTCATGATTTAACTGAAACACGAAACCCACGAAATGTTTAACATAACATAACGAATAACAGTATTTTCACAGTATTTTTACACAGTATCAGTACTTTTATAGCTCGTCGCAATGAGTAAAAGCTTTCTAAAATTCCGTGCCTGATTGACGGAGTGGCTAAGATAACTGACCGAAGTCGATCAGCTCTGCGTTGTTTGTTTGCAACCGTTTTGTAAACCTAAAAAGTTTTTAATACATGTACGTGCTCAAAAATGTCAATTACCTGCCTAGGTCGATGGTTTTCTCTAGGTATGATGGCTTATCCTATTACTTATACTGAGCGCTATGATATAGCGGGAATATTGCTGAAAGTGGCGCTAAACCTCATGTAAACAAAACGTTCCAAAACTGCACAAAAGCAACGTAATCACGTTATCTCAATGTGGTTAACTTCATATACCCAATTCAGTTAAGCTTCTTTTCCATTTTTTTTTACAATAACCGAAGTGCGCTTTAATTTTTATTTACGTAAAGTGCTAAAAGAGTAAAAGAGTAAAAAAGATACGTTAGAATTAATAAGATATAATGGAATGTTAAAAATACGCTCACTATTGACCAAGGATTGTTTCTTGAAGGTGATGTTGTTGTTGTCTTGTTGTCAGTGATGTTTTGTAAATGGGTGAAATAACAAAATTACCGAACAGAGTTGTCAAGAGCCGAAGTCCATGAGACAAAAAGACAAATCAGGTGAAATCCACCGGAAAAATTGTCGACCGCGATGGTCCTGACTTTGTACAGGTATTCCAAAAAAAATGGTGAGTTAAATCGGTTTTATGGCATGCAAAAACTTCCCCTCCATTGCGGTAGTGTCCGGTGCCAACTAAACAGCAATTGCAATTGAAAGATCGTAGACAGTAAATAATCATCCCAGTACAAAGTAAAAAAGTCCTGAATCAGAGTTTGAACCGAAACTTCAATTTTTCCCACAATGGACTAAATTCTAGTTAAGAACTTTTTTAATGATCGTTAGAAGACGGAATTGTTTGAAGCCTTGATTAATAAGGCGGTTAAGGAGAGTCTAATTAAAAAGTCTGTATAATTTGTGCTAGCTCTCGTTGAAGAACTGTGAAACATACATCATGTAAGCAGGAGAAGCTGGAATATTACTGTTCGTGTTAGAGAAATGGATAATTTTGAAACTAAAATCGTCGTAAATGGTGAATAAAAGGACATGGAGTAAATGCACATGAGACAAAGTCTCTACAAATACATTTAGTGTTGAGATGACCATTTTCGTCAAATTCAAGATGTAAGTCCAAAAAGATGTAGATCTAGTGGTTTTAAAGATATTTTTGCAGTAGTCTTGAGTGAGTATTTTTTAGATTGTTTTTTTTAACTTTACGATAGGGAGAGGGCAGGCCTCTTATTGCTCCAGTTGTTTAAACCATATCGTTATTTTTGGATATTGTTTCTGTTTTAAAGAGTTGTGTCCATTTTACTCAGAAAACCATTCTTTGAATCATGTTTTATGCGAATATTTTCTATGGCCTTGCTTTAACAATGGCCGAGTCTGACTCATTTGGAGAAAAGTAGCAAACGTTTTTTTTTTCTTTTTCTGAATATAGGTGTTTTCATGGTACTCCGGAACTTATTACCTATTTTGAGTATCTGGAAATGTTATTTGTTGAAGCACAAATGATTTGCTTGTTTTTTTTATTTTTAAACTGAAATAAAACTAACGGTCGTCGTCCATTTTAGCGCAAGACTTCAATAAAAAATTAAGGGGCATAATGTAGAAATGATAGAGAAATTGACTATAAGACAGAAACTGTTATAGACTTTGTTTATACTTACGCATACAAAATAACAAATTATCATAATTAATGAAGGGAAGATAATAGGAAACAATTACAATGACCGAACATTACAATCACATGTCACAATCAACCAGGAACTGCAAACGAAAAACAATAAAATGAAAAAAGACAAACATAGATAACGATAGGAACTCGGGATAGCCGGACTTGGTGCCGGCACTGGCAACAGCCAGTGGTAGGGTTAAACCGGTTTATGGGTACCCAAACCTCTCCTTTCTCTATCCCGTTTCCCTATAGTATAATAAACATGCAAATAAAACCCAATACAAGTAGACCACTAACTCTAAGACCACAATCTTGAAAAGGAAAGAATAGACAAAACGTAATTTTGAAAGTGCTCGCCGCTAAACTGCCGGCTAGCTCAAGAAGCCTAGTCTGCTGGTAAAACACTGTCGCATACGAATAATAATCAAATTAAAAACTTCCCGTAGGGTTTGGTAAAGAATCATTATGGATTTCAGTAGACATCGGCAGTATCAATGAGAGGCCAGTATAATTGTAAAATCTTCAGGTCATAAACATTGAAAGAGGATTGTTATATTGTTAAATGTTTGTTTCCTCTTGATATTTGAAGAAAAAAAACACATAAATTACCCCCTTTCATAAATTCCAAATCTACATATTTTGCTTCTTCGTAAATCTTCTAAATGAAAATGTCTACAACTATGTACATGCTAGAACTATTTGGGATTTAATGCAAATTTTTGTCTTTGAGCATGAAAATTTCAGACTTGCATCGAATGCCAAATTGTTGAAGAAAAGTACGTAAACATTATTCATTCGTCTTTTAATCGGAATAGAGGTGTATTTTATATTATTAAATTAGGTCGACTGTAAGAATTATCCTAAAGTCAAAGTGCTTTTTCATTCAGTTAAAAAAATACGACTTTATATCGTAAATCTGTGAAAAATTTTACGACTTCATCACAGAAACCGTGAATTAGCTTTTATGTTGCAAGTTTAATCATAAGTGATGTCAGACTAAAGATTAAGTATAAGGAATCAGATGTTATGGTATATAAGACAAAGTCACGGTTTCGTGCCAATTTATTTTAAATTGTTAAAGTCTGTAGAGTAAATTTTATGTTCCCTCTTAAAATGTTCATCTATAAAATATCACATGTAAACGTTCATGTTGTTAACATAAGTTAATAAAGGACATAAATGTAGAAACATGGCAGTGTTTGTAAGAGAACTTTGCCCGATATGTTATGCTTGTTGGCGACCCCGCAATCATGAAACAGAATACATGGATGTTGCGTTGTTAAACAATTAGCAAGTGAATTCCGCTCAAATCAGTGCCATGGGTTGTCTTGATTTAAGAGTTTTTGCTCTTTGTTAAAGTCCTCATGGTGACTTCAAGATGAAAAAAAAGCATTGTTCCATATCCTTAATCTTACCATGTATTTATAAGGATTTTGTCCCATGCACATTTACTCAATATCCCTTTATTTCTTCATATTTTACAATGCCAAGTTTTCCTGCAATCGACTTGATTGGCGCCCTGTTTGTCTATATATTGAAATTGTCCACTAGCTTAAGGTAGATAGACTATAATATTCATATCCATGAAATTTTGTTGCAAGTCGGCACCAATCCTACTTACCCGAAACTTGTAATAAAAAGTATGGGTCACCATGCTTTCTTTTTCTAGAATTGAAATCAAAGTTTGCTCATTTTAGCCACTTTTTCACCCCAATTTACATAGAATGCACGGGAAAAATATTGAAAGGCAATTTTTAGCTTAATAAAAATGAACTTTTTATCCATTAGAATTTGATGTATTTTTGTAAAAAGATAGTTTATGATGTAATTTTTTGGTAACAATCAAAAAATACATATGTAACCATGCTTTTAACGGAGATATTTTACAAAGTTTTCGGATGAAACATTATTTACGGGAAAAGGGAGTTAATTCGCGGCAAAGTAAAAGAAATATGACGTTTCACATCTGTCAAGGAAAAGCCGTCAAATCACTGTTCCGGCCCGAAAATCAAACCTTTCCCGTATCTGACTCTTTATTTTTTGCTAATGCGCGATTGAATTGCGCAATGCAACAGTGTCTATCTACCTTAAGACACTTTTGCTTTTGTTTGGCAACGGATGACAGTGATAGTAAGAGCACTTTGACCGATTATTTTATGTTTGTTGACAATCTTGAATCAATTGGCTCAATGGTATTGGGTCATCATACTTTACATTTTTAGGACAAATCATAAATTGTAAAATACTATGAACAACGTCACAAATTTCATCACCGATATTTAACAATTAAGCTGCAGGCGCTGATACAATACAGTCAATATTTTAACCCTTCGGGGAGTTTTAAGTTTGATCTTTATTCCGTAGTGCGACAGTGTTTTACCAGCAGACTAGGCTTCTTGAACTAGCCGGCAGTTTAGCGGCGAGCACTCCTCGACCAATCTTTCTAAATTAAGTTTTGTCTTTTTCTTTCCTTCTTAAGGTTGTGGTCTAGGAGTTAGTGGTCTACCTGTGATGGGTTTTATTTATATGTTTTATTATACTATAGGCAAACGGGATAGAGAAAGGGGAGGTTTGGGTACCCATAAACCGGTTTAACCCTACCACTAGCTCTTGCTAGTGCCGGTACCAAGTCCGGCTATCCCGAGTTCCTATCGTTGTCCATGGTTGTCTTTTGTCATTTTATTGTTTTTCTTGTGCGGTTCCCTGGTGGATTGTGGCATGAGATTGTGGTTTTCGGCCATTGTAGGTATTTCCTGTTATCTTTCTTATATTAATACTTATTGACTGGTTATGAGGAAATAGCAAGTTTGTTGTCCCCGAGACCCTGACTATTGACCGAGGCGTAGCCGAAGTCAATAGTCAAGGGTAAAGGGGACAACAAACTTGCTATTCCCAAATAAACAGTCTATAAGTGTTTTATTATATCGAAAACACAAGATTGTTGTTAAAACATAAACAATTACATCTATTTTCATCAACAAAATTTATTCTGCTGCAAAATGAATAGTAATTTGTATAACTAGTTTAGAGTTGTCACTTTGAAACAATGATTTCAGAGAATTCTGAATAAACAACATAACTTTTATCCATTGGGAATCACAAATGAACAATCTATAAGAATTTTATTATGTCAAAAAAAGAAAACAGTTTAAATCATCTTTGAATAATATATCTCTCATCACTAATATTTTTTTCCCTAAATTTTGTTTTCTTATTAAAACATAAACAATTACACCTTTTCTCAGCAACAAAATCAGTTCTGCTGGAAAGTGAACAGTGTTCACTATAACTTGCATAGCTAGTTTAGAGTTGTCACTTGGAAACAATGATGTCAGAGTATTCTGAATTAGAATCAGATTTTTTATCCAATAGGAAAGCTAGAAAAAAGTTCGGGAAAAACATTCATACTGCCAGTCAATAGTCTGGTAAATGTAAACAAGTGGACAAGGTGAAAAATAGTTATTTTATTTTAGAAAGTTTAGTTGTAATGTTCATATACTGAGGTATAATAACAATACATATCGTTCATATCACAAATAAAAATTTTGAAGCTGTTGCCCAACATGAACTTTAAATGTTTACTCTCACATAAGGATATACAAGTAATTGCCTTACTATATGTTTTATGTTTCAATATACTTTAATATATAATGTCAAAAGTCTACCGATGTCCTTTCAGGAAATCTGTATGCACTATATTTATGTTTAGCATTTAGATTTGAATGAGTACAGACGAATAATTTACGCATGGTCGTAATTGATAGTTTTTTGCAACCTAAGGGCAATGTAAGATATTAAATTTATGACCTCTAAAGTCAAATCAAACTAATATCGGTCATGCATTTGTTT